>JAFBJU010002814.1:106824-169676 GCA_016785305.1 Colistium nudipinnis | reverse complement strand
TGGATCTTTCAAACATTGATGAAGGGCCTGACAATTATTTCAAGTTAAACATATCCCACTAACGCTTTAATATATATATTTCTTTATTGTGGATTGGTTCCTCCTTTTACTTCGAAATGTTGTTCTTTACAGTTGTGTTATGTTTGCATTTGTGCACAGTCAGGATTGTGCATATTTGAATGTTGATATAAGCCAAAAAAATCAAGGAGGATTTATATTATGTTAGGGAATGGCATCTGCCAAAGGGCTTTCATGAAGAGATGGCACCATACTGTTCTTTATACTGCACATTTTGAACCCAATGTTATATCCCCTTTTCACCATTTATTCAGCGGTTGACAACTACAAATAATTTCTGTCAACCATGGAAATCCTGCGTTAAAAAAAAAATAAAAAAAAAAAATTCGATGCCGACCAAACACGGCTCTGCCTGCTCATCATGATATGTTTTGTAATCTCTGCCACAAAAAAACAATAATAGAAAAAGGTGCAGTTTAGGGGCTCATATACCGTAGTGCGTTACATTAATAACTGCACACAGCGCATCGCTTTATTGTGTACGGATAAATAAATATGTGGGCAAGTGCAGGGAATTTTTCAGAGATCACTTTATGTATTATTTACGATATGATATTTCATTTTCATATTCCTACGCAGCACGAACGCCTTGAGTGTGTTCCAGATTTTGTGTCAGATATTAGAGGTGGCGAGGGGGTGGGGGGGGGGCGGGGGGAGAGGGGGGGGGGGGGGGGGGGGGGGGGAGAGAAATACAAAGAAGCAGTGAGAAGCAAATAAAAAGTGAGATAGAGTGAGAAAGATTTGGTGCTCGTGACTTAATGAGGGACTGAAGGAGAAGGTGAATGAGTGAGCGGGGGGGAGTGGGGGGGGGGGGGGGGGAAACAAATAGAAAAAAATAAAAGCAGCATCTCAACACACTTCTCTCCACTAACAGCAGCACAGGCCAATTGCCAGAGAAGCTAATAATCACATACAGGTAATTGAGCGCAGTGTAAACCAGTCAGTTCTCCTCAAGAGGTTCTCTGTGTTTACGGAGACCCACTGACCTTTTTTCGTCTCTCCTCCCCGCTCTGTGTGTGTGTATGTGTGTGCACAGCAGCGGGGCTGTGTGTATTTGAAACGTGATGCAGGGGGTTGGCAGAGCTTTGAGAGGAGAGAGTGAGTGGGGCGATTCAGGGGCACGCCTGACGCAAGTGGAGGAGCCGGTGAGTGTGCGCCGAGGTGGGGGCTCAGCCTGCAGATGGGCACAGCAGGGGACGGTGTGTGTGTTTGTGTTTGTGTGTGTGTTCGTGTGTGACTGTGAAGCACGACTCCAGTGTGCCCCAAACCGAGGGGGCCAGCTCAACACATGACAAATATAGAGTGAGTGGGGCGATTCAGGGGCACGCCTGACGCAAGTGGAGGAGCCGGTGAGTGTGCGCCGAGGTGGGGGCTCAGCCTGCAGATGGGCACAGCAGGGGACGGTGTGTGTGTTTGTGTTTGTGTGTGTGTGAGTGTGTGAGTGTGAAGCACGACTCCAGTGTGCCCCAAACCGAGGGGGCCAGCTCAACACATGACAAATATCCCTGCTGCATGTGCAAATGAGCTTAAGGCATTGTGCGATATTTTGTATCATCACATGTGTACGTTGTAGTGGCTGTAAGTCGGTAAGTGTAGGGGCGGGGCCTGTTGTAATCTATACCGTGGCAATGCTAATCTCATCCATTGCCATATATTGACCTCATCCTTCATTTTATTGCATATTGAGACCCAACACAGCTGTGGCCACACCATGTGAGCCCCTGACCAGTGACGGTAAACATGTAGAACACGCATGTAGACCGGAACACGCTTTGTCCTGTAACAGAGCATGATGGTGGGGCCTCACGGTCAGCTTCTCGCTCTAAAATCGTAACCAGTGAATGTTGCCGTTTTCAGTCAGCAGTACATGTGGTGCGCACAACATCAGTGTGGAGAGGAGGAGAATTAATGCTCCGACATGGTTCGCCCGTCTCTCTGCCATCCTCGACCAGGCTCATATCCAGAGCGGATTTGGGGTAATGTGAATGACATCTGTCCGTATGGTTCATTTGGACGCACAAACGAAGCGCTCGGGGGCCAGGTGCTCATCTTTTCTACCAGCAGATAGTAGGAGACAGCGGAGGAAAGCCTGGCAGGATGCCTCTGCCTCGGCACCCGCGAATAATTGGGAGAGGAGCACGTGAATGGAAAGATCCTGATAGCATAAAGGTGTTTGCATGAAACGTTAACAAAAAAAAAAGGTCTCCAAAAGCAGCAGATTCGCCAGTTAAATATGGTGAATAATAAATGAGAGGAAAGAGGGTGTCCCTGACCTCTGGTGTTGACACAGCTCACCCAGCTCCTTCGCTCCAAAAAGCGGCTTTGTCTCCACTCCGAACATGTCGGCGTAGAGCAACGTGTTTACACATGGATTTTGCCTTCCTCCGCGGATGATCACAGTCGAAACTAGCCAAGGCCGCTTTGCCACAATCACAGAGAGGCAAATGGCGGAGCCAGAGAAGCGAGGGTGACGATAATTGAAAGCCAAACACTCCGCGGCCCTCTGGGATCGTCTTTTTTTGGACGCGGGACGTGCCAAGTGCTCCGTATTTATGGGGGAAAATCAGATTCTACAAATGACATGAAGTCCCCTCCAATGGCGTTGGAGCCTCCTTGTGCAGCGCGGCGCGTGGTGCTGAATGCAGGGGGAACAGCTTGGCGCCTTCCCGCGGGAAAGGACCTGCAGACTTGCTGCAGCTGTGCTGAGAATTGTCATTTTTAAATATTCACATATTTAATCAGCTCAAAGGGCTCTCACCAAACACACACACACACACACACACACACACATCGCTGGATCTTCAGCCGCATACGAAGGATGTGCCGGAGGGCTTGCGAAAGAAAATATATTTATATTGCGGTTTGGGCTTTATAATCAGGAGATTTATGAGATTTTGTTCATTATTGGAGTTTTGTGTTTGATGTTTGTCTGAGCAGATTTTCATTAGTTACATACATACAGTACATCACATATTTTCGCAACACACCCCCCCCCCCTTGCTGAAGTGTATTACTCTGGATTTCGCAACACCCCCCCCCCCCCTTGCTGAAGTGTATTACTCTGGATTGGGAATGTTCATATTTCCGTGTTATTCTGTATCAGGTCCGTTTTTGCACCGGCATGGTGATGGCCTGATTTATTCTCCATTAGCACTGTTTCCTCAGCGGTTACCACAGGATGACCCTGCTATTATCATGAATCATCAGTGAGACTACCGATACCCCCCCCCCNCCCCCCCATCCCCTTTCCCCCCCCCCCCCCCCTCCCCCTCAAGTTGTCCATCTGCGTGTGCAATGTTTTGGACTCCTGTGGGTTTTTTAAATGATGTTGCCCTTGCACCGAGTCACGATCACCTGTTGTAATCTTGTGAAACCCGGAACCGAGTTTCGCAAATAGCTTTCAACATAGTTGACCAAAAAAAAAAAAAAAAAAAACGCATATTGCCTCGAGCAAAAAAGGAAATCTTAACCGAAGAGTACGAATCACATATGACATACGATTAACTGGCGATGAGCCTGCGACACCCGACCTCTTTTTCATTGCTTTGAGGCAGGCACTAAAAGGAAGTGATTGCTCGACTAAATGTGTTATAACGGAAACTAATTCTACGCCGCACCCAGGAGAATAAATATGCACGCTAACGATGTGAAACTGCTCAAATGTTTCTGATGCTGCGGTGAGATTCCGAGGCAGCATCAATTAGCTGGGTGCATTGCTTTGACCTGTCACCGGGATATCTGAGCACCTCTTATCATCGAGCACAGTGCGGAGCAAGCGAGGCATCATCTTTAATCATGTGTTGTCGTTGTCGTTTTTGGGTTTTTTTTCTGGTTTTGTTTTATTTCTTTTATGTTTTTTTTAACCGGGGTAGGAAAAAAGAAAGAAGGTCCCTACACCATGCAGATTCCCCAGACAACCGTGTTGTTTACTGCCGATTAACAAAGGGAAGGGAAGTCGAGACTGTGACACCAGTAATGTGAATGAGATGCCTCAGTACCACCTCAGGTACACAGGGAAAATTTCAAAGCAGCCCGTCTGAAAGAGAGCGAGAGCAAGGCAAAGAGGGGGACGCGAGGGGGGGCAAAGACAGAGACAAAGAGAAAATAAGGCCAGAATGATATTTTTATTGCACGTCACAACATTTCTACGGAACGATAGTGGCTATGATTACCGAATGACCGGTCTGGAGAAAAAGGCGTGGTCGCGAGGGTCAGATTTAATGTTAGCGCCCTGTAGTAAGTATTATAATTAAGACATTTTGATAAGCCACGTTCTCTTTATGACGTCAGCTCCAATCAACTCGCCTCAGCTCCCTCTGAAGCGCCGGCAGCTTGTTTTGCCTTTGACTAAGTCACCCGTCTTCACAAGAGTTGAACTTGTCTCGCCCAGTCAGGTTTGTGTGTGGCGTTTCAGCCAAGCACACCCTTTCAATTGGAGGCGAGAGGTGGATGTTGTCAGGCAGGATCCGCCGTCATGACTGTTCTGCATGTGAGCATGGGGTTTAGATTCACAGGCTCCTGCGGAGAAGGCTGTGCCACTGGGATCATAGCACGAAACCCCAATGTAGTGCACCGGCAACTTGGCATTGTGACACGGTAACAAGTCAAGTGTACGTACATTTGTGTATATTTAGCAAACTGCTGCAGCTGGTAGCTTGTGTTAGTATCGGCGCCCCACTAAGGCCTAATCAGGAAAAACGCTGCGCACAAACAAACCACACAGCTTGCCCGGGCGAATCCTTTCCTTGACCCCAAAGCGCAGGTTTGACTCCGCAAACATTCCAAGCGATACTAATGAGACGCGACGCGACGACGAGCAGGAGCAGGGTGACACATCGGCGCGGCATCACTGTGGGCAACATCACTTTTACATTGTTATTAATGGCCTAAAAATACACATTAAACGGGACGGGGAGTCTGCCAAAGGATCAAACAGGCACAAGTGGTGCACCAGCCGGTGCCGCGGCGAATACCGTGGACGCCTGCGGCACAGCCGCTGACGTGGCTCAGCTTGCATTGCAACTTAAATAAATGGTAAAAAAAAAAAAAAAAAAAAGACTTCCTGTTTCCTGTAGATGAAAAGCGTAGACTATTGGCATGGGTAGGCAGTTATTGTATTTTAAAAGCCAGGGCGGGGAAACATGCAGTAACCAATGTCCGCTATAAAAAAAATATAGATATCCTTTTTTCACCTACAATAGGTCTGGCCTAATTATGCCTTTATATAACCCAACAAATATAAAGGTCTTCCGTGGCTGAATCATGACACAATAAGCTTACATATAACAACAGGGTGACAGGTTGGTGCATCCCCTATAATTAGGTTACTGTGTCCTGTCCCAAAGGAGCCCACTGTCAGTTGGATGGATCTTGCTTATTATTTCCCTCCTCTGCTCTGCTCTCGCTAGATGTCGATCACCGCACCTGAACAAATAATAGCACAGATCTGTGCGTATCGCTCCTGCCGGGAAACTTACACTGGCACAGAGACACAGCCAGTTTGCCAGGATTCTCTTTGAGCCCGTTTTAAAATTAAGTGTACAAAGGAAAAAAAAAAAAAAAGAAAAAATCCATTCAAATTGTCAATTCATGCCACACCACCAGGATTGGAATACTGAAGTATCCGTTTTTGAGGTTCATTTTTAGTTATTATTATTTTTGATATTGTTGATTTTTTTTTTTTGTTGTTGTTCATACTGCTTCCATATCATAAGCTTTCAGTTATAAAGTTACATCTGCAGTTTTGGGATTGAGGTTATCATATGCAGTATAGACATGTCTGATGTGTTCTTTCTTTCTTTTTTTTTTTTTTTTTTATCAACAGGCACAAATATATGACATGTATGTACAATATATATTATAGATAAAGAAGATGCAGTGCAAGACTGAAAAATATGTGAAATATCCCTAAGAACCAATTAAATACAACCAATCTATCTGTACCACATTGAATTGCATGAAATTGCTCTTACCGGATCAAATTAAAAGCCAATAAATCATTAGCAGCTGCTTCCAATGTATTTTAAATAATGCATCGGTCCATTAGCAATTTATTGAGATGTGTTTTACACTGGTCTCTGTGATGCACATCCTTGGTAAATAGCATGAGCTGGCTAGAAAAAAAAGAAGCTTTTCAAACATTAAACCCCACTATTAACTTATAGCTGCTGCCTGTCATAGTGCCATTCACAGTGGTTCTGAGCAAGTGACACAATGTCATTTGTGTTGTGTTTAATCACGTTATTATAATCTAAAGTTGGGATTTTGATTCATAGTTCATAGCCGGTGCCACGCCAGACAGAGAGAGGTTGTCCTCGAGATGGACAACCCCGGTCCGTGCCCCGGTTGTGTCCCAAGCCCCGCTGAAGTGTCCTTGAGCAAGACTTTGAACACCGGCCAGCTCCACGGACTCTGCTGTGCTGCTGACCCTGCATTCCCCGCCGTGAGAAAGTGGGCAACCAGAAAGGCAAGTTCCCTGTGGGAGATATGGAGGAGACTGAGGATGATTGTAACACTGTCAGTTTGGACCAGTCATGGATGAACGATGGCGGTGTGATCAATATTTCACACGCCGGCTTTCTCCTGCAGCTCAGAGGCAAAGTTTCCCGTGTGTCTGTGCGCCACACAAAGACAGAAAAAAAAGGCGCGGCGGGTACACATTTTTACGCTGGAAATGCATTTTTTTCTCCCCCAACCCTAACTTCTAATTGGTGTTAACTCGTTAAATGATTCATCTAACCTAAATAAATCAACCGCGCTGATTTGATATGACCTCCGTTTCACTCCGATTGGACTTACAGTATGCAGAATGCCATTAAAGTCAGAGTGCGGACCTTCATTTAGCAACATTTCTCGGTGCTGCATCACTCTGCGGCTACGCCATAGAGTTCTCGCCGTGTAAAACTTTTGCCGTGTTTGGTAATACTTACACACAGGGATGCAATGCCCCATGTTAAATGCGTGCTTGCAAGAGTTACATTTCGGGTGCCCGGAAGGTAACGCACTGTTTGGTTTTATCTCTTTATGTTATTTGAGTTATTCATTTTGACTTTATGTGGCTGATCTATCTATACGACTCATGTGGCTCATCTGTTGCTGCATCGGCCGATACTTGTTTTAAGAAGCAAATGAACCACTGAAGACACATGGGAAATCAAAATTGCTACGTCTTTGTCTGCAGCCTTCCTCTCACCTACTACTCCACGAGACCACGTCCAGTCGATGGGAGGGGGGAGGGGGGAGGGGGGGGGAGTAAGAGGAGGGGGGAGTGACGGTGGATGAAAAGAGATCTAAGGACCCGGGGCTGGACAAGACGTTGGATGGATGCACTGTCTGTGGAGCTGGCCTTCGCTGCTCCTCGCTGTCCATCATGAGAGCGAGGGGGGGGGGGAGAAGATTTGATGGACAGAGAAACATCATCTCTTGTACCTTAGGCCCCAACACACGCTTATTTCTGTCTTGGCCCTACCCACGTCTTACTCGTTGTGTCCGCGGACATTTTTGCCCGTTTAATTCCGTTCCAAACTGCGATTTGACCAGCGCAGTCTGAGTCACTGTGTGCCGCATCTTCGCCGAGCCCGCTTGACGATCTCGCTCAGACAAAGTGGCTGCGGACGTATTAGGTTGTTAAATGCTCTCCATTGTTGTATTGTGCTCGTTTGACACCGACGGTAACGGCGATGATGTTATTTTCTCTCTCCCCAGGGTCCGTGGCCCGCCGCCTCGCAGGACCGCACATTTTCCTCCAGTGAACAGGTGAGTGCTTTTTAATGGAGGAAACCGCGGCAGAGCGAACAATGAAAAGCCTCTCTCCCGTTTCGGGGAGGAGTGGTAGGCGAGAGCAGCTATGGCAGCAGCTCTGAAAGCTCAATTTGAATAATAAGGTGAAAAAAGTGTCTTCCGCGGTTGACATTCATTGTATCCAACCTCCAAAGTGACAAGGGGGAAAGGAGCCTCTAAACGTCTGCGAAGGTGATACCGTTTAAAGCCACTCCTCTCTGCGCGAACGAGACGCGCTGCGCGCCAACCCAGGCCCCTGTGCGAGTCACGGGTGCAATCACATGCGATGCGGCGTTAGTTCCGCCGGCTTCAAAAAACGTGCAGACATGTGAGGAGTGGGAATCTATCGGTGCTGAGTGGAAGACTCAACGCTAAACCCAGGGAAAATTAAGCGGCTTGTCCTCCATTTGCTCTATTCGGATTCATCTCGCAGGAGATAGCTATCAGCTCAGTGATGATGTTTTTTTTTTTTTTTTCCTTTTTCTTTCACCTTTTCTTTATTTATATGTAGTTTTGAATACCACCCACGTCTGCTCCACATTCCTCTTGTCTCCTCCGTCGTTAAGATCTAGGCGCTGCGGCACCGAGAGTATTTTACCTTTTGTGATTCGTGATTCCAAAGGCCTTGCATTTTGCACATTTACTCCTCTAAATGTGGATTTATAGACATTTAAGCCCTGACAGAAGAGAACATATATAGAGAGAGAGAGAAAAACGGTTTATCTTCTGTTGAAAAATGATTTCTCCCATTTTTGGGGGGGAATTCATTTTGCTGCCACACTAAGTGATTTTTACAGGAAATCCTCTGACCTGCAGAAAAATGAGTTATTAAACATTATCCCTAATCAAACGTGCAGGGCTCTCAAGCCTCCGCGAGGCCTCCCTCTGCAAAAAAAAAAACATACTCAGAAATATTCAGCTCTTTAATCTCAAAGTAGACCGAACTGTGAATCTGACCCAAGGCTCATTTTATCATGTTTAAGGTGAAAAAAATACATAAAAGAGATTGAGATGCGGACAACCTCCTTTATTTCAAACAAGCTTGTGCTATCCTGCCGGTACATCTCTTACCAAAGAAAATAGACGTCATATTTCTTTATATTTTAACCTCTGAAACAGAGAACTTATTTTTAGAACAGGGCTGGATTCAAAATCACTTGCTGAACAAGGACATCTATGGGTCACGCAGGATAATGCAGACAGATGTGACCATTTTTCTGCTCGATTCGATTACAGGGAAACGGCAATGCAATGAAGCCAGTAGGATTTTATCATAACTTTGTTTTCGTAGATGAATCCACATTTTCCGAGTTATTTTTTTTCTCTTTCTATTAATAATCTGACGACGGTTGTTAGAGATAGAGCACCGTTTCTTAGTTGTCCTCGCTATTGGACCAAAACAAAAGCGCTGTTTTCCATTACAAGCATGTAGGTCACATCCTGCTGTCCGTACCTCTCGTGTCCTTACGGCTCACAGCTTGTTTGAGAGAAGCGATTCACATGCGCCGGTATAATCTTCCGCAGAGTGGAAGGAGCAAGGATATTGAACATTAACCTTACTTAGGCCGCCGTTTTTCTCCAGGGGATATGGGGGTATTTTTTTTCTATTTCTTTTTTTTTTCCATTAGAATTGTGTGGCACACTTCTGTAGGAGGAGGAGTGGACACGCATGGGCTAAAGCTACTTAGTCAAACTGACACACTGGACCGAAAAAAGTAGGTTTCACGATGTCTTCCATGGAGTTAAGCTGCATAAACGCAGCATCAATAATACGCACAACAATTGTTCACTTCATTCTAGGGGGTATTACGGAACGCGTCCCAAAATCAATCATGACTGTGCATCTTTGTGCGGGTGTTTGTTTTGTTTTTTCTTTTCCTATTCCAAATGACATCACGCCACGCAGAGACCACTCCACGTCTCACTCAAAACAGGAGACGCTGATGCGCCCTTTTCAGCTCTCATTTTCCTCATCACGCTCAATCAGCACACCCATTTGAGCTTTGCAGTTAGATTCAAGAGGCTGCTTTGACCTTTGAGACCTGAGCAAAGAAAGATGACGAGTTTCTAAAGATAACAATGTCCTATGCCTTAGGGAGGAGTCTTATTGGCAGATGGGATTTTTAGGTACGCCTGCAACCCCTGTGGAAATTTGACACACACAAAAAAAAAAAAAAAAGATTTCCCACGGTTGGACTCATGGTTTTCGTGACAGTTTGTAAAATCCAAGTGCTGAATCGTAACTCTCAAAGGAAAAATACATAAAACACGAATTGGCTTTTCCCTTTCCGCCCAATTACAAACTCAAATAAAGATCTCTGGCTTGAGCTTGCCCGTGGCAAATGATGTTTCCTCTCAGAGCTCACTCAGTGCGCGTCCTCCTCACTTGCACAGTGACGTTAGGAAAGCTAGCAAGTGTTCCGAGCACTTGACAGTTTGTGAGATGAATAACTAAAGGGACACATTCTTTGATCCGACCACATCCCCGTAGATCTGTCCAATGACAGCTGCAGATACTTTACCGCCCTCCTCAAACGGAATGAATTCAGTTTAGCTTGAGCCCGCTCCCTGTCGTCATTACTATTGCATGGCCCATGGCCACTTTTACTCATCGAGACCGCATTACATTATTTACAAACTGGAAACAACTGAGGGAGCGCTGTATTACGGGATTGGGAGTCAACCATTCAAATGGACTGAATTGACTGAATTATGAATTAGCGTTTCGTTCATGACGTCATGTTCCATTAAGCGCCTTCTACATGGTGAAGGCATATATCGGATGGACTCGCCCTCCTCTCAGGCTACTGTTTGTTTTTGGGGGAAAGAGACAAGGACAGATTCAGGACAATAATTCTAGACTTGACTTGTTCTGCGCAGACGTTTGAGCAAATAAATACATACAAAGCCGAATGGGATTGAAGGATTTCAAGCAGAGCCTACGTGGCCGCAGGGAGTCTCAGGAAGAAGGACGGGAGGGACAGACAGACTCAATAAATGGCCGGCCTGAGACAGTGTGAGTGTAAGAGGAGTTGATATTTCCAGGGAGGCTGCGGATCCGTGGTCAACCTTAACGACCACAAAGTAAGTCTTCGGTCCCCACCCTCTGATACCACCCAGCCAAATCAAAGATGATGCACCGATGCACACCAGGGCTAATTAATAAACTGCCATGAGATGGGAAATAACAAGAAATCTGCTGGTGTACAGCTACACTCACAGGCACGCTGGCCCTTCAGTTTGGATCTAAGTCTAAAAGACTTCCCTCCAGGCCCACTTTCAAGCCGGCTACGCATCTGCACTGCTTCAGATTTATATCAATGTTAGAGATGACTCCACTCCTCTGATCTTCTCCATCAGAGGGCCAAAGTATATAGACGATAAACACTATATCATATTTTGGGTTGTTGCGCCTATATAATAAAAATAACATAGTTTATCTGACCTTTTGTCCTCTCTCTCTCTCTCTCTCTCTCTCTCTCTCTCTCTCTCTGTCTGCCTGTCTGTCTGTCTGTCTGTCTGTCTGTCTGTCTGTCTGTCTGTCTGTCTGTCTGTCTATCTATCTATCTATCTATCTATCTATCTATCTATCTATCTATCTATCTATCTATCAGTTTATCTATCTATCAGTCTACCTATCTATCCATCCATCCATCCATCCATCCATCCATCCATCCATCCATCCATCCATCCATCCCTCCCTCCCTCCCTCCATCCATCCATCTGTCTATTTGTCTACCCACTGACCGTATGCAACAGTGTAAATATATGTTTAAATGAAATGAGGTTTGTTTTGAACACCCCAAAAACAGTGATGATTTTAGTTCTTCCCTTGAAGTTTCTTGGCTTTTAAAAACATTAATTTTCTTTTGGGGGTTTTATGATGGATATCAGCCAGTGGTGTAAAGCAGCACAATTAGCATAGCAATTAGCTGGAATGCAGCTGCCTCAGAGCTGTAACTGGGGAGATGAAATCTATGATCCTCACTGTCACGCAGGGCAAAAATGATGAATGCCCATTTTAATGGAGAAAACATCATATTTAGGAAGAGGGATTGCTGGATTGTCTTGTGAATGCTATTAAATCAAACACGGATGGCGGTATACGCTCTTTCGGAGAAATAGGCTGTCTTCCTTAAGTCTCAAAGCACGTCACCGTGATTGTTGTGTGTTGCTGTGGCCGTGCACCGGAGGTGTGGCACGCGGCGCGACGGAGCTGATCCATGCACCAGAGGTTCAAAAAGCCCAGAGCTTCTGTGGCGGACACATTCTGTTAGTGAGAGATCGTATGCGTGGAGAATGTTAGTGGGGCGAGGCCGTGCAGGGCAGGCTGAGGCCGTGCTGAGCCATGCACGCTCAGGAGTGGAAGGGGGCGCACGTTAATTGCCATGCAGCAGCGCGGCTGAGGGTGCACTTGTGGGACAGTGGCTGTTCCAAAGAGTGGAGAGTGTGGCCGCGGTTCAATCAAAGCACAAAATGATGGCAGCCTGGCCCTTGACCAGAAACAGATTGGAGTCAGGTATGTCGTTAGATGCATTGTTTATTTTCTTCTGGCAGTGCTCTTGTTTTTTTTTTTCCCCTCTTTCGTCTGAGCTAAATCCCCCCTTCGCGACAGCCAGCATCATTTAAACCAGAGTTGCACAGAGTGACGTGTTTATCTATTTGGATACAGTGTGAGAGCCGCTGAGGTCTCAGAGCCGCAGGGTAGGGAACCTGCGGAGATGGCGTCGTCCATTCTGCTCCGCTGAGTGTGCTTTCGGTCGCGTGTGTGCGCGCGGCCGCGTTTGTGTGTGTGTGCTTCTGCCTGTGCGTGTGCGTGTGCGAGTGCGGTTGCGGGTGGGTGTGTGTGTGTTTGTGTGTGTGTGTGATTGTTTGTGGGGGGGACTCCATTCCTCGTTAAATGAAAAAGCACCACCTGTTCTCATTCCGTCTCTCCCCCTCCTCGCTGTGCCTCTTGGTCCACAAGTGAAGGGCAGACTCCCAGGTACTCGCGTGAGGAATGGAGGCGAGTTTTCCCATTCAAAACATTCCTCATCCATTTCCTGATGGCCGCCACCTGTTCACCCTCCCCACCCTTCCCACCAACGCAGCACATCCACACACACACACACACACACACGCGCGCACGCACGCACGCACAGACACACCCACCTACACACACACACGCCCACACACACACACACACACACACACACCTACACACATGCACATCTACACACACACCCTGCGTGAGGGATGGGCAGATTGTTGGGGGATGAGAGTGGATTGTCACTGTCACAGGGGGCAAAGGAGAGAAGGAGGGGCGTACTCCGCGTTACTCCACAGCACCCAGGTTCCAGATGTCACTCTTTTTAATGACATAATTATGACTCCCCTTGGCCTTCAGTCTGCACTGGGTGAGATGCACACAGCACAACACACACACACACACACACATGCGCCCACACGCACACATACTGTACATACATTAACACATGCTTCCTCCATATTATTATCATCGCTCTCAAGCCTATGTTTGCCTCTGCCATGTGTAATTGTTAGGTGTCGTGGCTAATTGACATTTCTTCTTGCAGTTAAATATAAAAGAATAGTTTGACAGTTGAAAGGAAATCGTGTATTCTTCTCATAAAATGTGAATAGCCATTGCGAGAGGAATCATTCTTTTTGACATATTATTAATCAAATATCAAACGGGCCAGATTAGTCTTTGGTGACCTCCTGGGGTTGGGGTCCATCTGGATCCAGCCATTCTTTTGTTCGTTGACAGTGCTCCCTCATTAACAATCCACCACCACCCGATCTTCTCACAAAGGGAAACTGAAGCTGTTTAGTGTGTGTCCACGGCAAGTTGGATCGGGTTTGTTTGCATTTCCGTGGTTGTAACAGAAGCGTGATGAAAGGCGCTTGTGATCTGGAGCGGTGCTCCACGGCGGCTTTGACAAACGTGCTCTCCTCCGACACACAGGAAGCTGTGGAAAATCATCCCACTGAATTGCGTGATGAGCTGCTGTATCGGTGGAGCCTCGGTAATATTGGAGGCAGTCCGCTCTCTGACTGGGCTAATTTGGGTTCAGAGGCATCTGATGTTTGATCGATGGAGATGGCGAAGGTGTCAGTGGCGCGTGGCACGGCTGGCATGAGATCACAAGCATTAATAGAGCTGAACCCTTCACTCCGGCCTGAAAGACATCTGTTGCCAGCAGGTAACCTCGGCTTTATCATTACCAGCATATATATATATATCTATATATATATATATATATATATTTATATGTATGTTTGCCGGTTAATTCAAGCTGTCAACATCGTCCCTGTTTGCCGGTGAAAAATGGTTGCGCCACGCGGCGCACCAGATGGCAGGAATGCATCATAAATCTGAGACAGCAGACATGTGATGGATGGATTCTCCTGAGCATTCCGTTTCACACTAAGGGCCTCACAGAGAGATTTGCTCTCCAATTTTTTAATGGGCATACACTCAGTTATAAGACTTGGTGCACGTGCACTGTCTTTTCGGGGCTTAAATGCACAGGCACTACACATGGTGTAAATTGGATAAAATTGCAATCCCCCCAAAATATGAACCGAACTATCAATCCCTGAAATGACTGTTTTTGAGCTGAGGACCAACTAACCAATAGGCAAGGCCAGATGCACTGTGTGACAAGGCCTTAAAGTAGCTATAATTTATATTTTATATCGCTGAACAGAGATGTTCAGCTCGATGTTGAATGTTTATTTTGCATCTCGCTCATCGCTGTCGAGATTTGGTTTTAACTGGACTTTAACCGGTCCAGTGTGCGCCCGGCATCTGGCCCACTGTCTGCGGGGATTGGCTCAATATTTGAAATGATATCTGATGACTTTGATTAGTACAAAAAAAATGTGCCTGAATATTGTGGTTTAACAAGTGGTTCTCAATAGGCTTTTTTTTGGTGGTTTCATTTTTTACCAAGCAGCAACTAACCGTATAATATCATGTTGCACAGAAGAACTGCCAAAAGTTGCAGTGTCATGTCATAAGTTTCTCTCTCCCGGCAAAGTAACGCCTCTCCCGTTCAATCCTGAATATAAATAGTTTGTAAATTTGAAAAAAAGAAATAAAGTAACCGTGGAAGGCAGAGCTGAATCCTTTTATGGTGGAGGCATCTCCATATGACATACGACCACCAATGTGTGCTATGAATAAATCATCCTGAATTGGGCAGAGAGAGTAAACAGTTGTGTATCTTCTCCTCAGATGCCTAGAGAGGCCTGTCAGACACAGCGGTTAACAAAGCCTACCTCCTCATCACCATGCAGACCATGTCTCAGCAGATCCAAGTCCAGACCCCCCCCCCCCCCCCCCCCCCCCCCCCTCAGCAGATCCAAGTCCAGCCCCCCCCCCCCCACACACACACACACACCTCGTCTCCTCCTCCTCCTCCTCCACAATACAAGAACTCACTCAGTGTGTTCCTCCAGAGTCGGCTCACAGAGTGGAGTCAAAGCCAGGTAAGTAGTAATCTTTCCCCAGAATCTCTGCCTCACTTAGTTGTATCGAAAAGACCTCCCAGACTGTCTCTGCAAAGGGGCTGCCACAGCTCGGAGATTAGCTGCCAATTTGTACTCACCGTGGAGAGAATCTTCTGAAGGCATCCCTCATTTGATCTTTTCACACGCGACTACAAGCCTGATAAGGCGGTCGCCGCGTGTAGAACGGAGCGTTGCTGTGATTCAAAAAGATGTACGCGGCGAGGTGTCTGAGAGTTAATACGGGTGCACAGTGTTTGCAGACAAAGAAAATAGAATATAGTTTTTTTTATTTATAATTTATAATTGGCAGATACAAAAAACTCTTGAACTGTATCCAAAATGTGCAATAAATCACGGTTGATTTTTGTTCTCCAAAAGAAAAATACAAAAAGACCAACTACATCGAAAGTCAGACAGTTGACAACCAACGTAAACCGGAGTGTAACTGGTTAATTCTACAGAGGGCGTTTCCCAAAACGCGACTAATGCTCGTTTAACTGACTACAGTTAACAAATTGCAAATCTGCTTTGCTCTCCCAAGGTGATAACCAGAGTCGTTATGTGTACATACGTCTGCACCGGTGACATTCTGTTTCCCAATCGTTAAATACAAGAAAGGCAATCATATCCATCAGCAGCACAAATGTGTCTAACACATCAAAATGGGGAGAAAAAAAACAAACAAACAAAAAAAGAAACCTTGAAATTGTACCAAGATGTGAGAGAGGGTTAAAAGGAGGAAAGAAATGGGGAGGGAGGCATCTCCAAACAACGCTGTAAACAATCACCTTCATGCACAACAACATTTTTTGTCGGAGCTTGTTCACTGCTTACCAGCTGTTATTAACAAGCATCCACCTCAGGAATTAAACATTGACGGAAATTATGCTTACTAATAAAACTACAGAAGTAGTTTTGAAAAAT
The DNA here is from genome assembly GCA_016785305.1 of Colistium nudipinnis. Taxonomy (NCBI): domain Eukaryota; kingdom Metazoa; phylum Chordata; class Actinopteri; order Pleuronectiformes; family Rhombosoleidae; genus Colistium; species Colistium nudipinnis. Next base: position 153,380 of record JAFBJU010002814.1, on the reverse strand, counting down.
CACAGCAGCGACACCGTAAGAAACTGGTTCCTGCTCGTCAAACTCAGGTGAGAAATTGCAAACTAAAATGGAAGTACTATTTTTTTTTTTTTTTTAAAACAACATTGTATTCTAAAACCAAAAAAAACAAAAAAAACAACTCGCATTTTACTTTCACACGCAACCAAAAGAAGGCGTGTCAAATTAAATTTACGTCCACATTCTTGCCATGATCCCATTTGTTGACAGTCAGTGAGAATTAGCAGAGGCTGAGATATGATGCTGGTGCCTTGTCCTTTAAATCCCACAGATATGACGAAAACAAACTTAATTTGACCTAAACATTTATATGAACACAAAGGGACAATTAATTGTGTGACCTTTTTTTCTTTAAATTAAATGCCACCTGAAGGACAACTCTTGGCAGAAGGGGATCCAAGCTTGTCACGGGGGATTTTCAAGTGCAAAAATGTGTCGATGCAGTTTTTTTTTTTTTTTATGATTCTCATGCTTTCTGAAACTGGTTCGCAGGGAGACAAAATCGATACTTCAAACAAGCATACATTCCTTTTGTACAGCCCCATCCCCCAGATGGCAAATGTCAGAAAGAAAAACACACCAAAGGATTCTACAAAGAAAAATGCATTTCTTGTACACAGTATGTCCAGCCAATGTTTGTGACAAAACCAAAACGAAAACAACAACAACAACAACAACAACCGTTTACACAGCCAAACACACATCCTAGTTCCTTCATTCCTATACAAAGTCTTTAAACATGCAACACCGTTCAAAGTTCCTATCGACTTTCTGCTGTGCTAGATTCATGGTAACGTCCTCAGACACCGTCATTTCTCGCCAACTAAAACTAAAAACTATGCGCTAACAACCTACCTAAGTTGTCCGAGAGACCATTTCCCAAATACTTTTAAGGACACTGATGTCGAGAGAGAGAAAAAAAAAAAAAGAAAAGTAGAAGAAATATGTTCATTCATAGTGTGAAAAAAAACAATTCCCTGTCAAAGTATCCATATAAAGCACTTGCGTAGCCTAGTGTGTGCTCTTCCCTTTACTCTGGCACAAAGACAGCCTGATAGCGAGACAGTCTGTGGGGGTAATGCAGCTCGGTGGGGACAGGGGACGACGTGAATCAGCAATGGCTAAAGAAAATGTTCCCCCCCACCCAAATGTCCTTGAAACCCACAGGACACTAATGATGCCATGCAGCTGTGGTGGAACTTCCATCATTTGCTGAAACCCTGGCTTTACTCCAAAGTTGGGGACGGGGACTAAGCTCAAGCTTTCTCCCCCCCCAAAAAAAATCCATTAACCTAAACTCACGCCATGTTTTGGAAATGTTTTGATCTGGATTCAGCTCATTTCTGGCATTAGGAGACGCAACAAAATCCCAGGTCTCTATGTACAGATTCAGCCCCATTGACTAAACATTGTTTTGTTTTGTTTTGAAGTTATGTGGCAATTTTCCTTACGTATTAACTGCCTCAGCGTCGATGCAAGTGTGCATTAAAGAGCCTTTTAGTTAGCGTTGCATTGTTCCAATGACACAGCCAAAAATCTTGCACCCTTTTACTGTGCCATCCTCACTCATCGAGAGTAACTATACAGTGCCCTTATCGACAGTCTTAAAGCCTTTCCTACATGCAGGTGCAAGCATTACGGACGGTGACAAAGTCGTGGGGCCTGAGCTGCGGTGCACTTTTTGTAACATTCCTAATGGAGAAAACAAAACAAAAACCTACTTTTAATATTAGCACAACAACTTGATGCCGTTTGTACAAACGACATTAACGTGAAAATCCAGCATCGTTAGTACCTATAGGCTCGCACATTATATAATGGCTTCATGCAGCCACACACTTTAAAGCTCCTCCTCTGACCAACTGTTTAAAGCCTCGTACCGGCTGACAAATTCTGGTCACCTTTTGCAGAGAAATAGTGGTGTTCATCAATGTATGGGACTTTGAAAAGGGATTTTTACATTGATATTAGATATGTTGTTGATATTGATATGGTACTGTGATTAATGGTTCAACTTTTGCTGTAGCAACAGGCTTTCATGTCCATTAATGTTTATGTTTATACACCAAAACAGCGGAGTGTGATAAACAGGACTACACTGGATCCACTAGAAAAGTAACTAAGCTTTTAAATATCTGGTTATTGGAGGAATGTCATTTTGAGCAAAACTAATGTTTTTGGCTGGCTATTATCGCGTGTTATATGATGATGGTGACGACCCTTGCCGTTTGAACCTTTAGCTGCATAATATGAACCAATGGTGTCTAATTTGCAGTCTGGTCATGATGACAAATATGACAACGTTGTACAAACTATGAAATAACAATATGCAAAAGATAAACAAAATTGGTCAGTCTGCAGAGTCTTCAACATTTCATTAAATTTTATTGAAATGTTATACCATCCTTGACATCTCCGATATGTATAATTTGATGGATAAAATTTGATTAATTTTCAAATTAAGAGTAGAATTGAATTTTTCTGACTGGCCCACCTCTGAAGCAGATGTCAAATTTATGTAAATTTGCTCTGCTTGCACAGCTGGATGTTACACTCACCAGTATAGCACAGAGCATGCCTAGTGTCTACATTTAATGTATGCAACTATGATAACTTGCCTCTAAACCTCTGCTATGTTTCTTTGAGATAGATTATGTACTGGACTATGTCTCTGAATGCAGATCCTACTAAAACCAGCGGGGGGGAAAAAAACCCAGAACAGTGGAATGGAGGATTGAACAGTCACCTGGACACAAACCAAGAGCCACCAAAACCGATCGTCTCAAAACTGTAGTTGTCTGTAAACCTTGTTTAAATCTCTTAACTGAACACAAAAGTGCAAATTGCTACCACTGCCCTGCCTGTGTCCTCAGTAGTGCTTCTCCTGCAGATAATCTTTCATCTTGTTAGGTAAGGGCAGTTTTTGGATCAGGTCTATCCTTGTGTATTGTCTGATGACAAAGCGGCAAAGGTACTGCAGGGAGCGCACTTGCATAAACCGAGATACTGGGTTGGTGAGTCTGACGGGGTAGGTTGCAGACCCTGGTAGGCGTGACCTGGAATAGCAAAAAGCTCCGTTCTCCGAGTCTCTGATAGAGTGTTCGATTAAGTCGACGATGGACGTGTGTCCCTCGACGTCGGGTTGTTCGTAGAAGCTGAAACGTCCATTGGAGTGTTCGATGCGGGTGTGGAGGGTTTTGCCCTGTGACCTGAAGCTCAGGCTGAGCAGGTACCGGTCGTCGGAGCTGTCTCGGACCAGGAACGAGCCATCGGCCAAGTTGACCAGCTTCTCCTCCGCCTCCCAGCGCGTGATGGGGCCCCAGTACCAGCCCTGCCTCGCCAGCTTCTTCAGCTCCTCCGTCAGGCTGGTCACCACCATCGGGCCGCTGCTCTGGACCGAGTCGTACACCCGACTGACCCCAGGTGCTGAATGTGGGTCGAAGTTGAGGTGGTGTCTTACCCTCTCAGCTACCTGGCTGTCTGAAGAGCTGAACCCCGAAAACGTCCTGTGGATAAGTCCATTACTTATCATGGGTGGCAAGAGTGGCGAGAGCGGAGCGGGCACCTCCACTCTGGCGCTTTGGAGCATCACACCAGCAGAACCGATGAGAAGACTATTAACTGAGGTTTCCATGAAGAGATCCGGAGGCAGCCCACTAACCAGTTCGTGTTCTTCCTGTCCCTGGTCCACGTGGAGGGACCCACTGTCCGCTTCCGTCACCACCTCCATAGGAGAGGAGCCGTCCAGGCAGAAAGAGTGGGACCCTTCCGGGTACATTCCCTCATCTAAAGGCATTGTGTACTGGATGTAGTCCTGGGGCGTCAACCCCAGCACCACAGGCACATCATTTTCATCAATATTTAGATGCAGCTCACCATTTTGTGGCTGCTGGAGATTCTTGAGTGATTCCGCTTGATCCTGAAAGAGCCCTTCCATCTGGAAATCGTGAAATTCTTTCCGGACTCCGTTTAGGCTGGGACTGGGGCTGGGTGAGTGAACCATGGCTTTAACTTTCACCTCCATCTTAATGCACGAGTCATCAGAGTTGACTGATCGCAGAGGCCACGGTGAGGGGCTATAATGGTGACTTCGTAAGGATGCAGATCTAAGCGGTCTCTGGGATTTCACTTCAGTGAAGCTGATGGGCACCGAGGAGGATGAGAAGGTGTCGTCGTTGTTGTCCACCGAGCCTATAGCAGAAGAGCCACCCTTCACTTTTGCCTTCTGCTTGGCAGACAGCCTCCTCTTTAGTGATCCCATCAGGCCTTCACTCTTTGAGCGGCCCTTATTCTGACCCCCCTTGTCCTCTTCTCCGCCAAGGTCGCAGCTGGAGAGCTCTTTGGTGTAGCAGCCCCCAAAAAGTGAGTCTTCCTTCGAAAACTCTGGAGTCACAGAGGGCTGCTGGAGCATGACAAAGTCACCATCCTCTTTGCCCTTTATGCTGAGGGACTTGCGGATGGTCTTAAGGCTTATCTTCTTCATTTTGACAGGCCTTCCAAAGCGGCGGCATGGGATGGCTCTGCTGGTATCCTGATGAAAGTACTATCCACAGTGTCCTCCCATCAGGCCACACAAAACAAGTCATGCATACAGTGGATCCATGCAACCCTGCAGAACAAGAAACACAACACACAGGTTTAGTTCAAAATACTCACTTCAAAAGCATGGCTGTAGGAATTCTATTAAAATATGTACATATGCCCCTTAACAACAAAACTAAGAATCTTTGTCAACGGCCGAAAGCCTCCACACACTCATTGGATCATTTAGTTTTTAATTGTTCTAAAACGAAACAGCCAATCCATAAAAAATTATATTGAACATTGAAATGTTTGCTTAAAAAACACCAACGTGAATAGTTATTTGTTTGTTGGACAATTTGGCTGTTGTTGAAATGACCATTTCAGCTCAATAGTCCCAGCAAAATAATACTTTATTCAATTTATTTCAGATTTGCTTTCATTGCATTTAACTATATAGTACCAATTTAAGTGTAATGTATTTAAGCGGAGACAAAACACCAACATTGATAAAAATAAAAATAAATGTATTGTGTGGCAAATCCATTGTAATCACAATACAGAAATACAGCTGCTTGTTAATCAAAACAGCTGCAACCTGATTACTCACCATTATGTGCAGGAAAATGGTGACTCAGTTGGATGGGTCAAGTTCCACTTCCACCACCTTTCATTTGATGCTTTGGAGGTAAAGAAACAGCTGGTATGACAAGATGTAAGCTTATGGTCAACATGTGATCTTATACGACATAAAATCATGTAACGTGCACCTACATAACCACTTCAAAACAAACGCTGTGCCATAGAAATGCCAACGTTAGCCAGGGTTGTCCTGACCTGACAGGGCCTACTGACACACAGCATGCCTCTAGCCTGGCTACGCCTGTTAGCATTCGCTTACACTACCATTGCAAATACACAACTTCATCCTATAAACAGCGACTCAAAAGAAAAAAACACATTATCTATTCAAAGCACAACACTCAAACGGAGGTTTGTCAATTTAACAGCAGCTAGCTTGCTTGTGTGCTAACATAAGAAGGCTAACAATCAGTTGGTTTGTTAGCACACCTACATTCAGAGTGCTTTTGTGATGTTTTGGCAGTGTTTTTTTTAAATGTGCACATTAGATTGTCTTTTACCTGCTTGTCTCACGAAGCAAATCAACGCGGGGGTGCTGGCATCGGTCTTGTTCGGCGCGTACATGAAAAGCTCCTTGACGGTTGTTGGCTAATGTTAGCGTGCTAGCTAATCCACTCAGTTAGCTTTGTGAGCGTCTGCTGACGAAAACATGGCCCTTTTCCTTCTCTACTAACAGCCTCTACGCCCGGACGAAGGTGGCGAGAGTCTGTGTGGCCGGATCGGGTCCCTCTCTGAAGATGGAGGATGACACTGGCGACAGGGAGGACAGCAGGAGGTGTGATCTCTGTGCCTGGGCTGGCTACCACTATGTAGTTGACGGCCTCTTCCTTTCTTCCTTTGTTGCCTGTTGAATTGTGGGAGCCGCTTCGGATGCAGCGAATCAGACCCAGGGCAGCTACAGTAAGTTACACATCCAGAGACACACACTGACAGACACTGTGCAGGATCGATGACCACACATAAACAAATGATGATTGCAAAAATAATAATATGCAGCCTATCTGCAAATGATGTCAAAGTAAGTGCAAAATATATGTTCTGCAAATAGAAAATATGAAATGTATAAATCAAAATGTAATAATAATAATAATAATAATAAGTGTTACTCTTGTGAAAAAAGGTCTCACACACACACACACACACACACACAAATGTAATCAGTTCTTATATGATCATTTGTGTGTGGTTAGAATTAGGTTTTCTAGGTTAGAAGAGAGGGACATTTGTAGTGGGATCACACACAGCACCAAATTTCAGGGCAGTGATATGAGCAGCTTACACCGAGTGGCCACCGTTGAATGGTTTTTAGCAATTGCTCAAATGGTCCAAGGCGCACAAAGAAGAAGGATGTGGCTGTGCTGTGCAGCTCTCAGTAGCAGGCATTGAGCAAAGTGTCTCAAAATCCTGTGACGCTTTGTGAAAACTATAGAAGTAAATAAGACGTACTGTATATGACCTCAGACAATGGCCACCACAATTACTTACTTATTAACGTCATATTTTGTCATATGTTCAAAAAGTACATTTACACATTTGCAGAGGTCCGAAATATTCATATGTGATATACAAGTGCTTTATATTATTAATTGGATGCAAAAAAGAAGTTGAGATTAATTATTTTCATACAAATAATAATAATTATTATTTTTTAGTTTTCTTGTGATATGCACTGGTTTTAGGAAAGAATATTACCCGGCCTCAGAGCAATAATCCAGATTCCCTTTGCCACACTACATATGTTATATGTTGAATTATCCACCATTACACTTGATGCTGCATGTGCTTGGCCTTTATGCAGGGAGGGATTTCTAATTTGTATTCCAGCAACATCAAGTTGACTCTCCAAGTATTTTCCAAGTATTTGATACAGCAACTAAAACTTGAACTCTGAAATGATACATTGGTTGGCTAATTAGTGTCAGTATTGTTTTAAAGTAGATTGTGTTTACCACTGCCAGGCTAATTTGGCCCATATACTGAACATTACATTGTTTTTTCCACACTGTCAAGTGTATGGCAGCGCTCTCCCAACCTGCTTAGGGCCGCTGTGTGCAGACAGTCTCTATGCAAAGACTCTAATTACCAGGCCCTATTAGGGTTGATCAGGCTGTCTTCACTTGATGTGCTGGCACAGGAGGGGAAGGCTGGTGGAGGAGGAGGAGGAGGGTGGGGGGTGGGGTTGGATGGCAACTCTTAGATATAGCACCAAGGACATCAGAGAGCAGAGATATTATTTTTCTACATGCCAAATTAGACCTGACAAACAAACTTTAGTTTAGTGGTTGATATTTGTTTGCAAGACAGTAACGACAAGTAAATATTCAGTTGCCAGCATTGCCCAGTCTGTGTTGTTATGACAGGATAAACCGATCAAACAGTTGATAATAGCAGGCTGCTTAGATTCCACATAGATGAAATCATGCTCCAATACGCTTGATAGTAATTAAGTATCTGCATGATTTTGTCAAACACTGCAGTGCACTACCTGTGAGGGCCTCTCTGGATCATCCCTCTGTCTCTTAAGATCCATCATTCAAAAGGAAATTGAATTTATGTAAGCACGACTCAAAACTCTCAGTCCCGAGTCAAGAGGGAACGTCGTACCCGTGGATCAGACCACACTGTTTAATGGGACTGTCACTACGCGTGGGGAGGCTCACCGTGTTCATCTTAATTATTGAATGAACGCTGCATCATCCATAAATTATTTCTATGATATGTCTGCGCTTGACTCAGTCATTTGACTTGACTCCTGGCGCCGATGGGGGGGGTTGTCTGGGTTCCCTCTGTGCCCATCCTCATATCATCAACACTTGCAGCAGAGTGGAAGAGGGGTACAACAGGCATATCACACAGTGACAGGACCGGTGGGACCACTTGGGTATTGTTTCAGGAGTGACTGTGGAATAGAGTTAGCCTCAAAATGAAACCTGCATATTTAGGGCAAGGATGATGTCCACATCTGTTCCTCAAACCTCTCGTCTGTCAGAATGAGTTCATCTGATTTCTGTTTTGTATTGTCTAAAAATTAAGATTAAGGAGTGATCAATGGCTAAATCATCCCTTTATCATTGCCACCCTACTCAGTTAGAGGTCGTAAAATATGCTAAGAACTACTGTTGCACCAGCTGTGTACACATGCAATGTAATGACTCAGCTATAGAGAATTGAACTAAGTCCAAATGGCTGTCTGGTAAAAAAAAAAAAACTAATATGTGAATAACTTGCCTCAGCTTGCTCCTGTTCTTTGAGTTTGTCATAACATCCCCCTTTGATTGTACATTATTAAGTCTGGAAGTAACTCCTTGCCTTTCGTTGCAATATGGGCAGCTGCATTTTTACATTTATAATAATATTATATGTTTAATTTGCTGATTTGACCTTGTTTTATGCTTGAGGGTGATGTGCAGCTCTGCGAAACATTTGTGGATACATGCCTCATTTCTATTTCCATTCACTGTAAAAGTCCTATTGCTGTACTTAATATATCAAGGTAAGGGCAGACGTTAGATAATGAGTGGGTTATATATTTTAAAATGTTGAGGAGAATCATGTATCTAATGTCAAAGTAACTTGACCAGAAACTGAATTAGAACATGGTAGTGCAAATTCTTAAAGATTCTAGGATCATACATTGCATGGCCAAATTAATTATGGGTTGAAATCCCTGCAGAATTTTCAATAGCTGTGTGATCATATTATTGTCATATCAAATTATCATTTGCTAAGTTAGTTAATTATCACCCTGTCGGATGATAATAACCACATCACATCTCAAGAGTGAGATTTTGTGTAATTAGAAGAATTCACACACAGCATACGACATTTATTTATTCTTGCACTTGTGTGAAGACCTGATTCACACCCAAAATGATCTTTGAGAGCAAAAATGTTCGAGAGGATTAGTTGAATGACAGGATAATGTGGCGTGTTGTCAAAACTTTAGTCAGTTTATCTCCAATACAAAAGCCTTTATTGATTTTGTAACAGGCGTTAATACACTGACCAGAATAATGCCTTTACATGTTAACATAGGATTCCTAAAGGTCAGATAGCGGTTCTATGAGTCATGTGACAGCTGGCAAAGAGGCTAAATGGAAAAAGGATTTGGAACATAATCTGATCATTTGTGATTTACTGCTCATACCAATAACATAGATGTTTGGTCCTTTTCCTGGACATTTTTAAGGACAGCTTGGGTCATTTTGGGTGAAATAAACAACATGTATATAAAGGTGGACTAGGCTAAACACTTGAAAGTATTTTATACCTTTTGGATATTTTTATTACTTTTTAACTTTGTCAATCCAGTTTGTATTTGGGATATTGCAGCTGAATGCTTGGCTCAGGTGGTTTTGAGAATAATTGTTGTTGCATATTGGTTTTAAATGTATGATTAGCAGAGGTCCTTTACTACTTATGGTTATACTATTATATCTACATCTATGCAGTTAAACATTTGTTTTTACAATTATTTGTACCACAGACCTTAGGTTTGCAAAACGCCTCTGCAGCCTGAACGCAGCAGGCTCCACCCCCGGAAGTGGAGTGACGTTGGCGCGGTTGTTGAAAACAAACCCGGGCAGAGGAAAGTGGACATGACAACACACTGTTGCACAGTTGTTGTCTCGTTTGTGTATGTCGTCATTTCCACACATCGAAACGCAATATACACTGGACATGGAGTTATCTCCAATCATAAGGAAGATAGGTATGCTAAATCGAAGTTAAGGAAGCGTTGTTCTGACTTTACGTGAACTTATAAACCTAATATACCAGCTTCCATGCTAGCTAACAATAGCAGCTAACTGTAAACGTGAACTTGTTTGAGTAGAGTTGCTAGCTTACTGTTTTGTTACGTGTGGTGTTTCTGTGTAATGTATGGCTATCATTGATGCTAACGGCGACCATGTTCCTTGTATTTCAATTCCGCTGTGAGCTAACTGGATTGTTGTAAAGTAACCATCGCTAAATTGTTGTTTTTTAACCAACTTAGCATTGTTTTCACATCCTAGGCCACTCTTTGGTGGAGATAAGAGTGCGAGCACTGAAGAGCATCATATCTAAGCTGGACCATTCCCTTATATCCATCTCTGACATCGTCCAAGAGAAGATGCTGTTTGTGTATCTCCTGGAGTGGTTTAATTTCCCCGAGGTGCCAATGCAAGTGGAGGTCCTGGAGTTGATCACTACATTATCAAAAGTAAATGCCTTTATTGGAGGGCAGCTAACAGGAGAATGGGAGCATTGTAAAAGCCAATCCTATATCTGAATTGCTAAAGAAAAAATCGGGGTTCAGTGTTTTCCGACAAACAGGTTTCATAGCTGTTTGTACTGTGTTCAAACCAGATATAATGGCAGGAGCAGAATTGCAGTTAGGTCTTTCTGGTGTTTACACATTCTAATTGCTGTTACAGTGCTACACTTAACATTGCACCAGACAATATATTTTCAATTTCATGACTATTTATTTGGTCTTCCAAGCATCCTAGTGCAGCCCAGATGCTGAGAGACGTTGGAGCGGTGGACTTCCTCACCCAGCTGTCTCCTAACGTGGAGCCCAGACTGCGAGCTGTCATCGATGGAACCCTGGACCAGCTGTTCCAGCTACCCGATCTACTCCCCAGTAAACCACTAGTCTACTCACATGGACCACAAAATACAGCTCCAACAGGTGTTACGAGTTGTTTGTGGTTAGGGTCTGCATTCTGAAAATAACTAAATGCTTGGTGAATCAGAGTGTAATTCCATTGATTTAATCAATTTCTGAAACAGTCCCAGCAGTCATGCCACCTGAAGCTCATTCTAAAATTGGCTATTTCCACAAAAGTATGCCGGCCAGTGCAGACACACCACCACACAAGATAGCAGGTACCAGTATTTTGTATATTGCTTGGTTTAGTCTTGAATTTAGCTTTTGATTTCTCTCAGTATCATTCTCAGTATAATATTTCATCTTCAATCTGTTTTACAGTGCACCAGTCTGTGAGATGTCTGAAGTTTTCTATCTTTCCGTGGCTTACTTTGACTAACACAGACAGGCACATACTTTCCTCTAATGAGAGGTGAGAAACAATACTGGTCTATAACAATGTTATAAAATATGGCTTATAAGAATTACTGTTGTTAAATGCTTTACTTTTTTTGGAATAGTTCCCTAAGGAGCAACAACCCAAACTTGGTGCGGACCACATGTGATCTTCTTTGTGATGTTATTCTGCAAGACTTTCCCCCTGAGATCTTCCTCCAGAGACCAAGTATCGTAAAGGTACCATCACAGCAAATGCATTCACATTCATTTTTACTGATTTGGAAAAATATATATAATTTAATTATTTTTCTTAGTGTTTGGCAAACTTCCCGTGCCTGTGTTCTGAACAAATCTCCTCATTTGATTGGAAATTTGCACCAAAATCGTAATCATAATGCAATGTCCGAAGAAACCAGATATATATATTTTTTTCTCTCAAGTTTAGTTATAAATAGTTATTCGTAATGCCTCTCATCAATTAGATGTAGTGTTATTATTTTGAGGAGCTGGCATGACCACCTCATAATGGATTTATGGGATGGTCACTCTGGCCATTGTCAACATAATAACCTGTCATATAGCGCCCTTGAACAAAACACCAATATATAATTCAGTGTCCCTGATCTTGTAGGATGTTGTGGAGGCCTCTGGAGGCTTACTTTGCTTGAGCGGTCACTATATTGCTCTGAGGATTGAATTTGGTCCCGATACACCTCTTACAGGGTGTGAAAGTCCTGGGTGGAATGTTTTTACTTCTTTCCTCTTAGGGGCGTCCTTGTTGGCTATGAAAGGATTTTTAAAGTGCCACCCTGCAAATGAAAAGGTCTGTGTGCTTTTGTGACGTTAGTATACTGTAGCAGAAATCCGTTGAGGCCACCAGATACACTGGGCCATTCAACCCATATTCTCTCTCCTAATATTTGTATTTGTTTATATTCATTTCATTGACACACAGACTTTTCATCTTGCCCTATGAGCCACAGTGAACATTACTATTTTGTTAATCGTGCAATGCATTATATTGCGTCATTCTAAGGGCAATCTCATCATCAAAAAAAAGAAACACGATGGGAGCGTACTTTTCTTATCGTGGCTTTACTTGCCCTTCCTTTGAGTTACTACAACTATAAAGCTAAATTAAAAGACCTTTATTTTGAGACACAACATCATTAGCTACAGGGGGCAGGAAATCTGATGTCAGAACAAATGACTGATTAAATAATTCCCTTCCAGTTGCCCTTTTGTTTAGTGAACTTTATTACGACTTTTCTGTCACTGTCTCAGTTTAAGACCTGTTTATACACAGCTGTCGTTCATTGCTTCTCTCAGCTTTGGCTCTGTTTTTTTTTTCCTTTTGTAAATGAGCCAGACTATTTCCTCCCCAATTACAACAATATCTTGCGTGGTTATTACCTGGTAATTATGCTTTTCCATATCCATGACGTAATATAGAACCTTTGATATCCCCTATTTTCAGAACCTTCTGTTCCTGTTGAGGGTGGGTTCGGGTAAAGGTGAGCCAAGCCACCTCCACTTGCAGACTCTTTCCTGCCTGCGGCAGCTTTGTGCCGGGCTGAGGAGGAGACTCCGCTTTCATCAAGATCCAAGCTTCTACTCTACAAAGCAAGGTAGCATGTTACACTGTATGTTAGATGTGCAAGTGTCTTAACAAGCAATGTTACTATCGGGGGATTTCAGTGGAGATACATTACTTTTGAATGACTCTCTGATTTGCATGCAAACTGTATTTTCTTAATATTATAAACTAACAATCACGTCGGTGCCATCATTAAATATTGAATGTATTCATTAGTTATACCATTTATTCTAATTTGAATACATTCAAATAAATGAATTTCACATTAGCATTACCATGTATTCCTATTGACTAATTTCTCATACTGGGGATATTTGAAAACCACCATACAATTTTCTCTCTGCTTAACATATAATACAATCTTTTATGTGGCTTTTAGATCCAGTGTCCCAGAACTCCTCCTTCTCCTACTCCCAGGAGGTGCGGGGGACCCAGCGCTCCCAGGCTTCCTCCCCGGCGGGAGATTGCTCTCCACGGCCTTCTGTAGTGGGACGCACTGGCCAAAGGGCCAGTGGAGATGGCCAGGATGGAGATGCAGCATCCAACAGGTGTGTTTCTAAGAAAAAACAGAGACGCACTCAGTTTGGTATTATGTCAGCACTGTATGTCTGTCTTGCTTGTATAAATAGATTTTTGGTATGATTCAGCAGTGTAGTCAGTTCTGTGTGTCAGACCTTGAATTTAACAGCTTTTGAAAACTTGTGCACTGTAGGGTTTTTTGTGTGCTTTGATTCAATAAAATTGCTAGTGACACCAGCGACCCGCACAAGAAGATACAACAATGCGTGGAAGACTGAGGCGTTTCATTCTTCTTCATAGATATAAAAAAAACAAAACACCAAGAGCCCTCTAGCGGTTACACTGTGTTGAAAATCTCCTCTGATTCCCGTGATGGCATATTCAGTTTTTAAGAGCCATCCCTGCACAGCTCATACGTCATTCCTTGTATTTAGGCGGTCTAAGCACAGATCATGAATTTACATTTGTCTCCCTCTCTGGTCTGTGATTCACCCAGTGGCAGCTCGCACAGAGGTGGTGCTGCAACCCAGGCCCCCAGGCAGTCGGCCCAGTCACCTGCAGATGTGGCCAATTCGGAGCCCCTCGACCTGAGCGTAGAGGATGTCCTGGAGCTGCAGCTACAGCAGCTCACTTTGGCCCAATTCACTGTTGCCATCATGGAGCATGCTATACCACTTCTTAAGACAGGTAGGAGTGTTTGTAAAAAATAAAATAAAAATCTGCATAGTCTGTTTATCTTAAATATATAAGAATATGCTCACTGTCTGTTTCTCATCCTTTTGTGAGACATTACAAATGCTTTTTCCTACATTATATGACTATGTATCAGGATATTGTCAAAAAACAAACAAAAAAAAACACTTTACCATGCTCTCATTTGCTCTTGTTTCACAGAAGGTTCGCATGTGTTCCACTGTGTTCTGGAGCTGCTGTGTGACGCCATCCTCCTGCTTGGGGACAGTGTTTGTGAGCTGGTCTGGGACGATCGCAGCCTGGTGGGGATGGAGCTGGCAAGTCAAAAAACACAGCTCATGACAACCTCTTGTGTAGATGAATGGATACACTTCACTGAAAAGGGGAACTGTGTTGGCCACCAGACAATTTGCTACAGACACACAGGCATACGCACTCAACTGTCAAAGAGAACTTTAGGCATTTGATTGAGCCGAATGAATTATATAAGTTTACAAAGGCCTTCTGCTGGTTACGACAAGCCTTTCCACACATACATTCACACCTCCCCTATGCATTTCTGGGTTTATGTAAGAGCGGAGTTGTTGGGTTAGTGAATGCCTTCATTTGTTATGTGTATGAAGTCCACACAATGAATCGGTGTGTGTTTTTGTTTCATTTTCTTTTCCCTTGGCCATGCAGAATCATTTGTTATCCACCCTGACTGTTTAAAGAGTATGTTCCTCTGCAGGGGGACTTATACACTTGTCAAGTCCAGGCCCCACTTGGCCCTCAGCTGTTTAATACATGCCCAGCGCCTCGCAGCCTGAGAACGTTTTTGTCATCTTTATGTGGAGGGCAGCTTTTCTGTGCCAGACCTCTCGGTTTTTCCTATGGGGAATGGGCCCAACGGTTCCTGCCATCCACAGCCAAGCGCAGGGCATCTACTGCCCCCTGCTGGTGTTTCTCCTCTATTGTTCATTCTCTGCTCACAAAATAAAGTGGCTGAGAATAGATTGTCCCAATTTATTCCTACTGCGATAGGTTGGATTTGTATCTCGTCCGAAAATAAACCCTGAAATCTGATTACATTCAATTCCTAACCCCTGGAACGAACAATTTTTCTCTTGGCGGCGAGCCAGTAGCCGTGCATCAGTGTGTGTCTATGAATATGAGCATGCACGCGCTGTGAGTGCGTGTGCGTGCGTTTGTGTGGCATTGTGTTCTTTTGTCTTCATTTCTGTCTGTTTGCATTTCAGAAGGAGAAGCTGCAAGCCTTCATGGAGCTATTGGGGGATATCCTGAGCTACCATCAGAGCCGTCCCGCAGACACTCCTCGCAGTGCTCAGATCCACCATAGAATAGCCTACATGGGCACTGCTATATTCACCATTAAACTCCTCCAGACCATCCTGCCTCCTGAGAAGGTGTGTGTGTCTGCCACCCGGTTGTTTTGTTTTGTGACTTCATAAACATAAGAAACGATGGTTCTTTTCCTCACTCAGGCCTGTGACAATCTCCCAGAAAACACTGCAATAGCTGTTTTCCACCTATGCTTGGACACATCATTGACAAGTTTATTACCCAGCATGCAAGAGACGGCAGTAGCTTACCTGGAGCAGGTGAACTCTGACAACCATGACCTCTACAGGAGTGTGACCCGTGCTGCCCTCTGGATGGAGTCCTCTTGCAACTTTCTCAAGGAGGCACAAGCTGAGGTATAGACATCTCACTTTTGACCCAAAGTTTTTTTTGTAGCAAATGCAATATATATGAATTCCTTGCATTGTTTCTTAAAGGGAGAAAAGAACTGGTTGGAGTTAATGGAGCTCGCAGATCAAGCTATAGACGGTCTTCCGTTTCACCAGCACTTACCCATTGTCAGGGAATGTGTTAAGATCTGCTCTTTCCTGTAAGATAACAATCCTAATTGTTTGCTAAGCACCGTAAATGACTTATTCTGTGTACAAATATTACACATTTTTACTACATTCTTTTTTTGGGTCCATTGCTAGGTGGAAGTTTGATCAGCCCAGTCCGCTTCTTCAAAAAGAGAGCCAGAAGCTTCTCCTGCAGCTCCTGTCTCATCCTTTACTGCCTGTCAAGACTGAAACCTACACATGCACTCTAAGCCTGGTCAAGGTCAGTTTGTTTAGATAGACGGTGTGTAAATAAGAGTCCAGGTTTTGTGGCTATAATCTACCAGATTGATAATGCGGTTAAGTAAATAAGTAGGATCAGAAGAGGAGAATTGCGCATCTTAAAAAAAAAATAATAAAAAATCACCTGACATTTGACATCACTCTTCCTGTTACCATTTTACCAAGCACCGCTACATTTATGTGAATTGGAGCACTTGCATGCGTGCACAGGGGAGAGGATAGTGACACTTTACGGTGTGCTTTTGTGTGATTACCTACACCCGTAGGACAGCGTTGGCATCCACAATGCATCGCGACAGGAACCGGGAGCTTGTGATGGAATCAAGTTCCTTCTCCATCACAGAGTGCTGTATGAAATAATTGCTTTTGGACTCCAGGACTCGGCAGAAAAAGTAGGTGTACTCCCATTGGTGCTTGTATACTCCTCATTCAGGCCACATCTTTAATATGTAAAGTCTATGTCAGGCTGTAACGGGATAAATGCAGTCAAATCCATCTACCCATGGAGGTAAAGATACTTCGTTATTGCATGATGTATGTTTTCTTTGTGTATTGTTATTGTAGATTACTTAAAGGTCATGCTAAAATCTCAGGTGCTTGTGGATGTCATGTCATTTAGATGTTGGAAAGTCTGTCATTTGCACGGCCTGTTGGTAAATGTTCTATCAGCAGGGCCTTTGTGAATTCAGCACTTTACCTGTGATCTATAGGTGAATGCTGCTGCCAAGGATATCCTGCTATTCCTGCTCAAGGGACGATTGATGATGACAGCAACAACCTGGGACAGATTCAATGAGGCACTTTACCCGGTCATGCCCATATTACAGGTGTTGTGCTCTTTGTGGGGGCTCCACTTTATTCGTACTGGCATCTGCAGAGCTCGTAAAGCAGCAGCATGTGTGAAACTTATTACGTTGTATTTACGGAGCGCGGGGTATGTTCTGCACAATCAAAACAACTGTGATCAAAAGTGCAATTTAAGCACTCTTGGGCCACAAAGACGGCACATTGTGCTGCCAGTGAGAAAAATGTCGTTATTTACTCATTTACATATTCTGTGTTATATTGTTTCCTTTTTGTGGGGAGAAACAAAAAAACAAGCTTTTATTAATTGTTCAGTTCCAGGCAACAGAAAGCCTGGAAATTCTTCATGAATATACATGAGGTTTTGACTAGGCTGTCAAGTGTGATTTAATTCAAGGAGGCCTTTTTCTGAGATGTGCCCGCCATGTCAACAAGAGACGAAATGAAACCACCCGTAATCAAAGCAATGCATATTTTATTTACAGTTTTTCCGCTTAGCCCGGAATTCCCCAATTGTTTGCTGCGTTGTGTGCCAAGGCAGTGTGAGAGCTTTGTGTGTCTTTGTGTGTGCGGCAGGGTTATGCCGGCACTGAGGAGTCACTGGGAAACTGTGTCCTGCTGATAAGTGACGTGTCGGACGAGGCAGGGGACACCGAGTTTCCAAGTACAGCCAAGCTCAAAGCAGCACTCCGCCTCCTTTTCACTAAACATCCTTTGTGAGTATTTTGGGCTCCTAGGTCTTTCTTTTGTCAATGTTTGTATTTGTCTATCTTTGTTCGGGGAGCATGTGCCTGCCCAGATGTTTGTGCACGACAGAGATGTTGGTGTGTACAATTTGTCGTCTCTATGACGTTCCTTCTTGGACAAGCTCTCGAGAGTCTGAATATTTTGTTTTACAACACCTGTGATGGACATTTCACCAGCCTTTTGCTGTCAGGTTATGTACTCATCAAGTCTGCTCTGTCTGTAGTCTGTAGAGCAGTCATCCTGTTCCAGTCTATGAATATGGATAGAGAAGGAAATTATCAGCCAGCACTGGCCAAGAGAGCGGCTCTCTAAAATGTTGGCAATTGATGGATTTGTCTAATAATAGAATTCTCTTCCCTGACTGATGCTTTCTTGACATCATTCATTTGCAGGCTGTATTAAAACAGAAATGCCTGGTATAGTATACTATATGCATTGTACTGTAGCCACAATATTATATTGTGTAAAACGGCTATTGTTTCAGTCAGATTTGTTTATGAAATATTTTATTTTATTTTTTAAATAGTGTCAGAACAGCAGCCGTGCAGCAAATCATTCCCCACCTAACCAGTGCTGACGAAGCTGTTACAGCCAGACCAGACCTGGATCAACCAGTGATCTCCACACTACACAATCTCTTCTGTCTCAGAAATCCTTTGGTCATCGCGTTGGATACAAAGAGCAAATCTGTCCTCAAGGTATGGATCTACAAGCACAGTAAGAGAAACGCGCTTTGTGCACCGAACATAAATAGGTGTTAAAATATGTTCAATGTTGCCCAGGTGGAGTCGGTGGAGAAGCTGTTTTGTATCCTGTCCTCGGACACCATTGACCTCTCTCTGAAAAGATCGGCTGCAGAACAGCTGTCTGTTGTGCTGCAGGGTGAGTTACTGGTTTACAACAAAAGATCATCCTCTGTAAATGGGATAATATTAATGAAAACGGTAAACTTCTGAATGATAATAAGTCTGAATTGTCAACAACAATTGATGTCTGCTCGGAATTCTATAATACATTTAATGTGCCTGGTAAAAAAAAAAAATAAATAATAATCTTTTAACAATTATATGATACATGACTGAATGATTTCTCCCTTAAAAACAATTTGCAGCAGAATTTGCACCGCCATATGTTTTTGACAAGCCAGGAAGACAAACATTTGACAATTATGCAAATGTCTTCTGTCAGTATAGTGAATTGTTGTCTTACTTTCCCACAGACACGACAATGCACCGTGTGCTGACGAATCTTGGAATAACCGAAAAAGTCATTTCTTTCATTATGGAGAGTGTCAACGGCAACGAGGTAAAAACAAACTTCCATTGGCCCAGTGATAAATAAATGTGTACCGAGTGAATCACTGTCAAAACAACAACAACAACAACAAAAAAAACTCAGTCACAGCTGCTTCAATATGTGCACATGTACACTCGCATATGAGCTCATGATGAGAGTGCTTGTGCAGCCTGGAGACGTGGAGGAAACCCACTGAGGCGTGTGCATGAGGGAAGGATGAAATGGCCTGTATTAATGGTGTCAGACAGGCACAGGTCGGCAGCGATTATTGCCCTGTAGTTACTGCGGTCTGATAATAATTCCCAGGAATCAAAATCGGAAGACGGCAACGGGGGTTATCGTGCAGCATGGAGCTGGCGGAACAGGGCCTCGGAGAATGGCTGGTCTCGGCTGACAAGTGTGTTTAAAAATAAAAAATAAAAAATGCAGGCAGCTTTTGCAGTCACTAAATTTGGCTTTAGCTAATGTGAAGCGACGGTAAAGCGAATCCCGAGCATATATCTATATATGTGTGTCGGCACGCAGAGCAGCAGCAGGAGGAGACGGAAAGAGAATGCGTGCGTTTGCGTCTGTTTTCCCTGCAATTACACACCGAGTGTGAATGTTGCTGTTTCTCCCCAGAGCACCGACTGCCTGCTGGAGCCCTGCGTGTGTATCCTGAGGAAGCTGGTGTACGCTGATCCATCTCTGAGGCACAGCCTGGCACAGCGCAACCTCCTGCTCCTCACACTGCTCAGGGGTGCGTTCACAAGACAGCTCATTAAGCAACAGCTACGCGCGATTGTGTCGCGTAGCTCAAGGGCACATGCTCTTCAAAAAAAGATGACAAGGCATCCATTGATGCGTCACTTTTAACCATGTTGTCACACTGCAGTAAGTGGGCAAATTAGTGGTTGCTATGGATCTCATCTGACCACCAGCGCGTGGCGCAGAAATGTGTGCGAGCTTCCTATACCGCACAAATGAAATATTTGCTCTGCTCATTTGAAAGCAGTCCGTTTTTGCGATCGAAAATTCTCAGACCTCTTCTGTTTGTCTCTCTTCATTTGTTACAATTAAAAATGTGTATGGCTCTTTTTCTTGAAGGGGAGGAAAAGACTGTAGTTTGCGGTTATTTACATTTGAAATGTTGTGTCTGCATTTCAGCATCCTTGATCGTGAAGGAGAACAGGGGCAATGGAAATGAGATTGCTGTCCTGATGAGTTTACTGCTGTTTGACGATATTTCCAGCATTGACATGTGGTGAGCTTCCTTCCCTGCTTTTTGAGCTCCACAATGTTTCCTATAACATGCAGCCGTTTGTAAGTCTTTCTAATCTCCGACTATATTAGGTCTGACAAATCAGGCACAAATGTGACTCTCGCGCCGTTTTCCCTGCCTCTGACTGTAATACGCAGGTAAATCGATCATGTCAACGCTGCCTTCCAATGACCAAATTTAAGTTTTAAGCAATATTCACATTGAACTGTTTTCCTCACTTCCCTCCCAGATACAACATCCCATTTCAAGCAGCGAGTTATCACGCCGTCAGCCCGTACTGCTGTGTCCTGCCTCCATCCGCCGGCTTCCTGACCCTGGCACCTGCCCGCCATGCCCTGCAGATGGCCTGGAACACTGCATGGCATTCTGGGATAGACAACCTCCTTGATGAGCTGCGTGGCACCTCTACCATTGTACCCGAGTAAGAACCTTGATTTCTCTTATCCACAGAGTCCAATATTGTGTCTGGAACTGGCCTGGATAAAGGCAAACTGGTGTCACTGTATCGAAAGGAAATAAATGTCCCTCTTATATCTCATCATACCCTATAACTAGTTTATTGCATGAATTTGAAATGACTATGCAATATTTGTTTGTGTCGCGGCACAAAGAAAGAGGTGTCGCGACTGCTACATCTAACACTTATTCACTTACTCATTGTTCCCTCTTGTGGACGATTGTATGTAATAATTAGTTTTGGAGGCTGGCAACTTGTGTTACATCCTTCTACTTCTAATTTGACCTCATTTAAACAGATGAGTGAGTCTCGCGCGGCCTTCATCCGGCGTGAGCGAAGCAAAGACATTTCAAACACACCATAGACGGTGCCATCTGTCTGGAACTAAATGAGCATTGGGAGCAGAGTACTTGTTTAAAATGGGTCTGTCGTTTAAATTGAGGGGTATCCTCCTAGGTTTCTGCTATTTTATTATACTTCAAGTCTTTGATGCCGTTGTGTGTTTATAAAAAAAAGACCCTTTTAAATAAGCGCAACATCTATCTTGATTATGTTTTCATGATGCAGTTTTGACAGGTTTCTGGAGTTTAACTTCTTGATTGAAGCTGAACAACTTTCTCTTTCGGATGACCTCTAAATGTCTCATCCCTCCTTTACTTGTGATCAAGTATGTTTGTCAATGCTGTTATTATTGTGCTTCTGGAGATAATAAATCAATAATAAAATAATCTGATTCCAGATGTAATTTTAATGGTGCTCGTTTTGTTCCCCCCAGATTTCATCCTGATTTAAAGCTGTCCGACGCACAGGTTCTGACTCTGCAGGCGGCTCACCTCCCCACCGCGCTGCAGGACTGCGTCCAGGCCATCGTCACAGCGGCTGGACACAGATCTGTGACCTCTGCCCTCTCCCGGCTCAGCCTTTACTTGCTGATTGACAGGCTGTCTCGCCCTCACACCCCCACCTACAGCTGCAGAGACACCCTGCGCTCCCTCAGTTGGCAGGCGGCGATGACCAGGTTCGCCGTGCACACATTTAATTACTGCGATTTCACATGCTAATAACCAAGTCAGTAAATATGTCTTGTTAAGGTTTACGAGTTAAGAAAGTAATGGGAGGCTTTTATGGCCGCCATTATTATCCCTGCTGCTGTGGAACAAACCAGCACTTGCTGTGAACAAAGTGTTTTGTCGTGGCCCAGTGAGCACAGTATGGCTTTGTCTTTTGTGCCATTTAGAAAAATTTGCCTGAATTAAAAGGGAAGCAAATATCATTCTGTTTGCAGTGTCCCAATATGTGTAATAAAGCTTCCCCAAGGAACTATGGATATTTTCATAAAAAATTAAAAATACATTTCATTTAATTGATCTGTATATTTAACAGTGTTTCTGCTTGGAACTGTCAAGATGTCTTTATATCTCTTTTTTTAATCATTTTCCTTCATTTACTTTTATGATTAGCATTTCTTCCTCCAGCTGCTCCAAAACAGAAGCTTTGCCTATCAAATATAATGTATTAATGAAGAAAAAAGAGCACGCTATCGAAGGACATTCAAGTAGTCTATGTATTATTCCATCGGTTGATCATGGCCTCTGTAGTGGTGTATAACCTGTACTTGTCATTTCTATGTTCACTTAATATTTCAGCTGTGCAATGGCCTTTTACAACCGAACAAGTGAAAAACAAAGAGGAAAAATAGAGAAAGGAGAAATGGATAAAACCATTACTTATTTTTCAGTGTATTTCACAGTGTGTTGTAATTGAACATCTTCTTTTCAGCCACTTTCTCTCACTCTTGTTGACACAGCCATTGTCTCTCCCTCCCCGCAGGTTTCTCCAGGTGCACCCAGCCTGTATTGAGGATGAGAGGTTACTGGTGGGCATTGTTGCATTTTTGAATGCCTACTTCCGACATATGCACACTGGGTCTGTATCTGACTCAGAGGACAAGGACCTGCGCTGGATACTGGAGCTGCTTCTCAACCAGGTACAGCATATTTACACACTCTGGACCATGTTTGACAGTGAAACCTCCATTAAATAGTGCAATATTTCTTTTTATTTATTTATTTTTTTTAATTTATAAGGATAGATTTGAATTGAACTTGAACCAAGTTCAATTAAAACTTAGTTCAAGATGTAATTGTTTCGGTTTCAATGGATTCCACACTATCCTCTTAAAAGGTTTCGTAAAATCTATTGCCAAAGCTTTCCTTTTTGGAAGAGTACGTATATAGAGCCATTACAGAAGCCAAAACAGCAGGGAGGCTTAGCTCTTACTAATATTTTCTTACTTCATCAGTTATTTATTTATTATTATGTATAACTATATGTGTATAGTCCATTAAACTTGTAGAATTAAAACAAGTTTGTGTATACAAGTGTGACCTTGTTCATACTTTTATTTTTATTTTTTTCTCTCTCTGCTCCTCTACGTGATTTTATTATACATATGTGCAGCAGGGTGGGGCGAGTAGAGAGAAAGAAATTGCATATATTAAAAACAAAAGGTAATATTATTCTCAGTACATGTTCACAGAATCTATTTTCTTGCTAACCTAATATATCGTTAAAAAAAAGACTCTCCTCTCACACACACACACACAGAGGGGTTATATACTTGTAATCAAAGCTTGAATAAATCACATGCCGTCAGACAAGCCCAATGCATCTCTCTCATAAAACAGAGAAAGAAGTATCGCGGCGCACGACCTCAGACCTACGGCAGAGATCATTTCCCGAGCTCTCTTAAAACAAAGTTGGATTCATATTCTTGCCGGAGGAGAAGAATCACCCCGCTGTTTTAGTGGGTAGAGCTGCTTTTAGGATTTAATCAGTCTCACCTTGGCTTTCTCATTAATGTGTGTGTAAACAATAAGCCTTCCCCTGGCAGCTAAAGCAGACTCGGATTGAATGCCTGGTAGGGGTGAGCAGCTCCGCTCTGCTCCAACTTTTCTGTAATTACTGAGCTGTTTCAGCAACATCTGTCGCTCCCTTCGCTGGCATTTAGTATCTACTCGGCGTTCCCTGCACCATTAGAACATTTGCATCCAAGTTTTGTTGGCAGAGAACGAAAATTCACGTAGTTATCCAAAAATCAAATAACAAGCTGATTCATGAATAATGCTGGTGATCCCATCAATCGTCTAGGAGACGGTGTCCCTCCTTAACTTGCTGCTCGTCGTGGAGACCCAGAGCTCAACTCAGAGCACAGGGGAACCAGAGGGACGGAAGAACCGCGTCAGCCAGAGACTGCAGAGAGAACTCACTGGCTTCTTTAACACCTTGCTCCACCGCCTTACACGCACCGCTGACAGGTAGGATGATTTCACTCCAAGCCTTCTGAATCTTGATCAAAAGGGCGCACTGAGGGGCAATTGAGAAGTTCACTTCTATATTTCTTGCATCGTCAAACTGCAATGGGTATTCATTTGGTTTTATTTGCTCATCATATGGTACTGACCTCAGCATTGACTGTCGCTCACAGCCACCGAAAACCCAATTGACCTTTTAACACCCCTCCTCTTTTAGCACTGTGCCAGATTACTACTATGATTATTATTATATTGCCCTCTGTATCATTTTTTCCCTTTTAACTATAATAATTACGCTGTTAGTTGTAGTCACGTAGTAAAATGCTCATCAACCTGCCTGTCAGGGTTAGAAAATGTATTTAATATCAGGAGGAAACGTATAGATCATTAAAGGGCATTAATACCACGCATATAGGAGCCACTTCCTTTAGGCCTCTTGTCTACCCTCCTGTCTGATTTGCTCGTATTTTGCTCTTTCGCCACTCCTTCTCTGTCTGTCCAGGCTGTGTTTGGCATTAGCGGGACCCTTCAAGAGCCAGCTGGCAGTCTGTTTGCTTCGGAGCCTGCGGGTGTCTGATGCCCCGTGTTTCTATGGCCTCCCCAGCCTGGAAAGGACACTGCAGGGCATGGTAAGCCTGACTGCCCAGCCTGGCTGGAGCTCCCACTGCCCTGACCTGGAGTCCTCCTCCCTCTGCTCCAAGTATCTCAGTGGGTTGTTGGAGGTATGTGTCCGTGCATGAGTGTGTGTTTGTATGTGCCATGCGTGTGTGTGTTCAGTTGTATGTGGCCACACTATCGTGCATATGTTCATGTGTTGCGTGAGCATATGCAAGCCTCCTACTCTCTCATCTGCACAGCGAAATTAATAAAACAAAAATCCCAGAACTTTCCGAGGAATTAATTAAAACTAAGCAAAATATGGTTGTGGGACATGAATCGCAATATGCACAAATGTCATTGATTAGATCTGCCACACTGTGAAGCTGATGAGATTAATCAGCCTTGCCTACTCCATCTGCTCAGTTGTTCAGCAGTCCATAAAACAAAAGTGTACCCCGGTGTAGTTTAACTTGTGTAGCAGACCTCCGCATACCATAGGTATGCATACCTCTGCTTGTGATTGGGACTGAAGCCCCCTGTGGAACAGTTTTCTGTTTACACAGTGGGCAGTATTTGTCGACATAAATTGTGATCAGATGAGGACTGAAGGGAAAGTCCATTATCAGTCAGCATATCTATATATAACGTCCCTCTTCCACTTCCATCTCTATGACAACAATCGGCTGCCTAACTCTTTCACCTGAACCCTTTCAGCGTCTGACCCACCTCATCCCACCACTCCTGGCGCTGTAGGGCCCCTAAAGCTCAGCAGGCTTTGGGCTCCTCTGTGTTCATCTGCTCTTCAGTGTAGTCCCGCGTCCTGATGGCGCATCAAAACAAAATAATTAGTCTCTGCTGTATTTATCTTTTTCATCATGCAGTGAGTAGCATGACAAGTTGAACGGTAATCGCCAACTCGAAACACAAGTACACTTTGTTCAGTCAAGTGACTTTGCCTTTGGTACTCCAAATGACAACAGAAACTGGGACCAAGATGTGATAGCGGCCATTTACCAAATCCAATTTATATGCATTTTGCCAGCTATGTCGAAATGAGAAATTCTGGATTGGAAAACGACGAAATACATGATTGCACTGCAATACTGTTCTGTATTTTTTTCAATTATTGTTCCCAGCATAATCTGTGTGCTTTGCACAGGTGATCTCCTCATTTTACGTTGAGTGGGGAGGCAACTCCATGTCTTTCATGGGGAAAGGCGTGACAAAGAATGCTGTTATCTGCCTGCTTCACCTGTCCCATGAGATGATGGCTGGAAACAAGGACCGGGTAAGTGTCACCGCTGCTTACAGCGCTGTCAGGGGGCTGGTGCAGAGCGAAATCAACCAAAATCACGTTTTTCCTCTTTATTTTATATGAAGAGCTTCATTTCCCAGTGGGCTTTGGGAAACGAGGCGGCTGCTGAAGAAGCCAGTGCCTCTCAGCTGGGTTTGACCTGGCTCATCCCGCTGTGGGTGGACCGAGACCAAGAGGTACAGACAATTTTTACCTTCCGATTCTCTTTAATTTGTTCTTATTTTACAAAATGCCTAAACCTTATTTTCCGATAAAATGCATCCTATTCTGCCCCGTTTCTGCCATGTTTCCACTTATCATCCTAAAAGGCTCCAATGATAAAATAGCCTGTCTTCACATTACCATTTTAAATGTCTTGAATTGTGAATCCCTAGTGTGGCCACATTCAAAATTAAATATCACTATATGTAGGTGTCCCCTATTTGAATCATTAGCAGCTTCCACCGCTTCCTGTTCCAACTTGTTTTAATTAGCGGATGTGAGTACTTTTTGAAGGTTACTTACCTCTATACTTTCTGTCCTGAAACACTCCCGGAAATGTGTGTCTCCCTTCTCATATTAGGTGAGGTTTGCCAGTTTGGCTTTGGGTGGCGCTCTGTCCTCGGTGCCCAGCGGGTGCCAGGCTCTGTGCGCCAGCTGTCAGAACATCAGTGGGGGTCTGTGGGGCACATTACTCAACATCCTCCTGGATCAGCAGGAGAGCAGCATGGTCCGCAGAGAGGTACAATGATGGAACTGCAACTGTGCTCTGTAACCCATTCTTCTTAGTAATTCTTAATACGCAGGTGTCCACTAACTCCTGCACTGAGGTGCAGATGGTTTAGTCTGACATTTGCCGAGGTGTCTGTCTCAAGCTAATGTCATTTGTCCTAATATGCAACGTGCACTCTTGCAATATTGCTTTTCAGTTTGAATCGGCTTTACGAATCTGCCCAACAAGGCGTTCTATTCATGCACGCATTTCCTGTCATCAGTGGTCAGCATGTGTTCGGACCTTAGTGTACTACCTGTCAAATTCAGGCAGATGGCACTGTTTGATGCAGACCAACTTGAATCTGTGACTATGTGTCTCCGTGCGTGTGCTCACCTCTGTCTTCGGTTTGTGTGTCCAGGCCACATTTATCCTGCAGAACTTGCTGGTGATGCCGATGCCAGCCAACGCAGAGGAGGCCAAGGACTCCGACTGGCAGGTCAGCGGCTCTGCCAGCCCGTTAAAAAGCTTTTATAGACCATGAACATTTTTTATTTTCGGTCTCCCTCAGTCTGTCCCCTCTCATGTCGGCCCGGGCAGGGGTGTTTGCAGTATTGAAGCAAGGGGGTTATTAATATTTTATCTTCATTTTTTTTTCCAAAATATGATCTAGATCAAATTGGGTCAGATTGGAAAAAACCCCCAAAAACACTCTCATTTTAAAATTGCCATGAAGGAGTTTATAAACAAATTCTCGTAAAAAATAGAATTCAAAATGTCATCCTGTAAATGTGAAGCGCTAGGTTCATATTACTGCCACAACTTTTACAACCATGTAAATATGGACCTTCAATCCCCCTCTGTTTAACCCGTTCTCTGAGCTCTGTGAAGATGACACGGGAGTTTTCTGTGCACTCATCTCTCTGAATCTTTCCCACCTTCATCATCCCGTCTTCCAGCACCCGTGTGTCCACGATGAGGTATCTGGCGTCTCTTTGGTGGGTCTCCCTGCGCTCCAAGCTCTGCTCTACCACTGTCAGTATTTCCAGCACGTGGCTCTCTCTGCCTCCACTTGTTACCGAGGCAGGTACACTTTCCACCTACACCCTGCTGGCAGTGGCACCGCTCAGGAGAGCGATTCATTGGGTTAGCATCGTTTCATGTATCTACGTTAAATTGCCATTCTTTTTTTTTTCTGCCGCTCTATCACAATTTGGTATTTTTCTTTCGTCTAGATTCTGAGGACTCCATGTGGTTCTGGAAATGTGACCCGCCAGCTTCCACTGCCAACTCCAGGAGACCATCCAGCTCTCTGTCCACCTCCAGCACCTCGGTCAGAGCCCTCAGATACACGTCACAACAAACAAACAGCTCAATTAAGGGAAACCAATGCTTTCACCGTCACGCTCTCCATTACAGGTTAGAGGTTCAGGGCAACTCACCCCTAAGGCTCTCTCCTTATTGAGCATCTCCGAAGATACACCAGTCAGCAGGCTGATGGCTCAAGGTACTACAGACAGTGTGTGTTTGTGTGCGCACATGCGCGATGTAGTTGTTCATACTGCATAAACCCTGACCTTTTTTTCCCCTTTTTAGAAGCATTGAGCCTCATGTTCAGTGATAAATATGAACTAAAGGCACATATATGACCCGTTTGTCAGTTACTGGAGATGCTCTGAGCGTTTGATCCAAAAACATCAGAGATGTGATTCACACAGTGCGTGTGTGCACCACTGAGGAGGCTTCCCAATAAGCCGTCTATTGATTTGTCTCATAGGCCAGAGTGAGACGGACAGCAGCGCCTCAGTTGCCTCCCAAGACTCCCGACAGGCTGAACCCTCGGCTGTCGAACCCGTAGTCATGGTAACCCCCGACCTCCTGACAGCCCACTGTGGCCTGCTGACTAATCTGCTGTGCATCCTGTCAGATTTTACCCTCACAGCCATCCGAAACCACCAGCTCCTTCAATCCCTGGCCAGGTAGGAGGCAACACGTATACATACAGTTTAGTTAAGTTTTGTTACTATTCAGTGTGTAGCTCATTATATTGTTGCTTATAACTGATTAATTGTTTTAGTTGGAGGGTTTTTTGGAAGTGTAAATAAGAAATCATACGAGAAACACTGCGGGCTCTGTCACTTTTTATATTCATGAAAGATATCATAAATATATGTGTATATTTTATTCAGCGGATAATTAATGTTAATTATAGATTTCATCCCCTCTAGCTAGTTAACTAGTCAAACACACAACTTTCCCCAATCTTGTTGTTTTTTCTTCTCCTTCAGCCTGGTAGAAATCAGGCCCATAGAGAAATGTCTGACTGAGTTGAATTCACCCAACGTGTTACCAGGAGAGAGAGAGGACATCGAGAGCCAGGTAAGGAACACTGTGATTGACAGTTCTGAAGAGATGTTCAACTTTGAAAAACAATGTCGTTTGTTATTCTGGCTTGCCACCATAAGCGTGGGCTGTTTCAGTGCCCGATTCAGCGGTGCCATCCTGTCTGAGGGTATCTTCAGGTTTGTATGTGGGTGGAATAGTCACGCTCATACTGGATGCATACCGTTGCTTTTTAGAAAATCCTTAAACCGTACACTTTTCTTTTTACTTTAACCATGTCTTACTGATAAAGATGTATATGTGCCTTTATATGTTTTTGGTGACTCTGAATCAATTTCTTTGTGCATTTGTGTTCGCAGTTTGTCACTCTACTCCAGTTCATGTCCAGCTTCTGTAAGCTGCTGCAGGCATGTGTCACGGCGAGCCAGGAGCCGCTTGCTGAACCGGACTTCCTGAAACGGCTGTTGACTACTCTGGTTGCCGTGCTCACGCTGGACACCAAAGGATTAGGTCTGAATCGCAATGTTAAAACTCAAATGTGACCAATAATGGTAACAGTAGTCCGAAAACATTTAACAATATGTTCCTTCTTCAAATGAGGGCACGACGTAGACATTTATACCGCAGTGTTTGCAGGGAGCTCCACAGTGTGATCTGTGTTTGGCTTTGTGGCCGTCTCGTGTCGTAAAATTGGTGAGTCACTCTTTCCCCTCTTCAGACGCAGGTACCCGGGACACGGTTTGTCTGTGCTGGGCAGACGTGTTTATGCTCCTGGCTACTCTGGTGAGGAGGGACAGCTCTGCAGCGTACCCATCTGTCTCTGCTGTGCTGGGGAAACGCTGGCGGACATTCGCAGGTACACAGATACTCTGCTCTGTCTGCGTCTGTTTGTGTCTGCACGTGTTAAAGTGAGTGACTTAAAGGGGGGAACAAATGTTTGTTCTTGGTTTAGTCTGCACACTTAGTTGTATAATCACATAATATCGTTTACTTCTCAAAAGCTGCAATAATAGGATAATGTTCGGTGGCTCCGAGAGTGCGACACAGTGCCAGAAAAGAAATGCATGAAACGCACACAAATCACCAAAAATATTAAAAATAAAAATCATTTGAAGATAAATGCCCCAAGTTCTTTACTTCCAGAGTCTTTTGGTTTGTTCCTGCAGCGTGTTCTTGTCTG
The DNA here is from genome assembly GCA_016785305.1 of Colistium nudipinnis. Taxonomy (NCBI): domain Eukaryota; kingdom Metazoa; phylum Chordata; class Actinopteri; order Pleuronectiformes; family Rhombosoleidae; genus Colistium; species Colistium nudipinnis. The sequence continues at coordinate 123,210 of JAFBJU010002814.1, read as the reverse complement.
CGTGTTTGTGTGGAGTATTTGCTATGCAAACAGTATATACCAATAGTAGTCAGAGTCGCATGAAAACATGTGTTGCATTATTACTGTATGTATTAGCTCCCCCTACCAGATGCTGGGAAAAGATAATTGCATCCTCTTCTTTTACTAGCGCTTCTCCTCCCACTCATCGTTCTCTGTGATTAATGGCGCAGCAGGAAGATCTGATGAGTCCGGGAAAAGATGAATGCTGAGCCTTTGTCTTTGTGTTTATCTCTGTGTGTACATGTTTATGGTATCTGGGTGTCTGCTCAGGCATACAAATGATCAGCGTGTTCCCCATTGCATACATCCTCAGTCATAGACAAATATCTGGCTGTCGAGGGATTTTAAGAAATTGATTGCTTTTTTTTTTTCCAAGCTGCGATTCAGAATGTATTGCATTTTCCCCTCATTAAAGGGAGGCTGCAGTTCTTTTCCGTATTACTGCGCATTTAAAAAATGTCCCTGGGCGTTTGCAGGAACGATATCGGCGTGTGTGACTGAGAAGTTTGCAGACCCGCTCCTCCACACTGTGGCTCTGCAGTTCCTCTCGGCAATTTTCACAGAGGAGACGAAGAAACGCGACGCAGAGGCCACAACGGCGAACTCTGCAGCTTCTTTGTCTGACATTGTGAACAGTCCCTCGGCCAGTCAGCTGTGTGAACTGTTACTGCAGGTATGTGGAGGCGGTGTAGGCGGCCCATGTTAATCCGTAAAAAACACGTTATGTGTCCCATGTCCCATTTTCAGCTAGGATGTATTTCTGGAGCTTATGGGTATGTGCGTTGGTCACTGTGTCCCTCCTTGTCTAGAGTTTTGATAAGAGGACCCTCCAGGACCCTTTAAAGAAGCCGACAGCTAGAGCTCTGATGACACTTCTCGCATGTAGTCCCGTAGCCCAAACCCATGCAGCCAAAGGTAAACCCACGAATCACAGTCTGTTCACTTTCTTAAAAACCCTGTCTCCCTAAATTCACCAAATGGAATTGTCAATTTTGAGAAATCTTGAAGACTTCCGTATCATTTCATCCCATTTTTAACCCGGGCCTCTCTTGTGTCGCAGCTGGTTTAATTGACAGTTGTGTGGAGCAGATGAAGGAGATTCAGTCCCAGCTCCACCTGGAGTCGGTCCGACCCAGCAAGGCTCCACACCGCAAAAAGGTGGGCAGTGTCTGACTGGAAGTTTCCACTCTCAGCACTTCTGTGCAGCATTTTTTTTTTTTTTTCATTGGGTAGAATCACAATCTGAATTTAATCTGAATTCGTTTTTCGCATACCTAACAAACATTACATTTGCTGTGGGCATTAAATGTTCAGTAAAGGGTGTCGTATTAATAATTAGAAATATTGATCTTTGTTTTGTCTTGTTACGCTTTCAGGAAGAGGGCCATTTAAAGGAAATCAAGCTGACTGTAGAGATCCTGCGGAGCGCTCTTTACCGCAGCGAGGAATGCAAAGTGAGCCTCGGCGTCTGCCTTTTAATTTCCCCGCTGCTAATTGTTTTTTAATGGAACCTCAGAGTACAAATGCCTGGAAATGAGACTCGCCGAAATGTGCACGGCCCTGCTCACATCTCGGCAAGTTTAGCTTTGTAAACACTGTAGTGGCGTTCGTTACTTACGAAGCATATTAGCTGGTCTTCATTTTCTAGGGGCCATTCCAGTCACTGGTGGTTACCTTACACTAAATGGAGCTCCTGCAGGGTTTTCCTGCACGCTTACCAACAAAAATTGAATCATTTTATCTTGATTGCTTCCATCTGTGCTTTGGCTGGTGTGTAAATCAGGGTTTCTCTAAAATACCGCTTGTGATCACTTTTGCGAGTTGTGCATCTATAATCTTGTGCATTCCTGTATGCGGGCACTATCCCATGCATGCATTGTGTGTCTGTGCATGTGTGGTGTGGGGGGATATAATATGTATATCCATTTGTATTGTGTACGTAGGTGGTGGCCTCAGATGCTCGCCTAACACTGGCCCTCTATGCTCTTTGGCCCTGGATCTTACTGGACGACCCCATTATGGAGGCAGTGCTGGAGCTTCTGTGCGTCTATACGGCCGACTGCACCACAGGTCTTTATGTGTGTGTGTGTGTGTGTGTGTGTGTCTCTGTTTGTTTGGTCTGTGTGTTTGTGCAGGCACTGTGCCTGTCCCGTGCATGCCCCATCGCCTCTGTCTGCGGTTAGCAATCTGTCTTGAGTCACACACACTTTGCACCAAGGGCCCCGTTGTCTTCTCCAGTCACCACTGAACAACATTGTGTCGCGCTGTATGAGACCAGTGCCTGCTGGCCTGCCAGTCACAATGGGCGCATTGTAAGGATCTGGGGATCGAATTGCGCGGCTGAATGGATGGTAACGGGTGTCAGACCAGCGAGAGATGATGTGGGGAATGACACAGTGTCTCTGCGTTATTGGTCTGAGATATTGGTGCTCCATCGTGCAAATGCTGGTGCTGTGAAAAAAAAAAAAAAAAGAGAGATGCGTTGAAAAAAAAAACATTTTTTTATGAGACTGAACTTGATTAAACGACTCGTAGCAACTCTGAGTTATTTGTGTCTGGCAGCTTGCATGTGTAGCAGTTGTAGTTGTGCAATGGAAAAAAAGGTGTCCTCAGTAAAGGAAGGACATTTCCTATTACCCACCTGCAAATGCTACTGTGTCGGTGTGCCTGTCAGTGTGTGTGTGTGTGTGTGTAACTGTTTGATTGGCAGCAAGTCCTCAGCGGGTGCGTGGCCTCAGATCTATGCTCCCTCGCTTCAGACCCCCTATAAGCTCAAGCTGTGACGCACCAGAAATCAGTGAAGGCACAGTATTTCCCCAAAGGTTAACTGAACAGCAGGTTGCGTTCAAGCCGCATGCAGCCAGGCTTAGTATTACACCATCCACCCTCAGGCTACTAGTGCGTCTCGCGAGAGCGCTCCGTTTCATCTCAAGTCTGCTTCCGTCTTCCACAGCCTTTGTTTGCACTTCTACTTCAAGTTACATTGTTGTTTTCATCTGTGCCACACACATATTTATAGATATGGTTGTCGCAGCCTGGAAACCCGTGAGAAGAAAGACGCATGTTTTTCCTCTCCTCTTCTGTGAGAGGAGCAGTACTACATGTTGCCCGGTTTGAAAATGAATCTGACGCGAGGCGGCGTCGGCGGGGACGGGACGCCTTCGACTCGCGTTGGCGAAGTAGACCCGCTGGAAAGCGGGCCTCCCCTGTCAATTACGCTATACGTCAGCCTTCTTGACAGGTATTGAGATAGCCTCGGGCGTACATCGGCTTGTGCCTGTTGCTGTGTGTTACCATCTTAGGATCAGCATAACCGGCTAGATGTCATGTTCTCCAATACGCAACATCAATCAGTGTCAGGCTATGTTTTCCCGCTGTCTGTCGCGTGCAAGCCGCTGCTGCAGCAATTAGTCCTGTCAGTTCTACGGGTGTGAATGGTGTTAAAAGAGAGGTATTTTATTTGCACCACTTATTCCTGTTTGGGGTATTTCTGTTTATAGGGAATACATCCTAGCTACCACCTACGGCTAAATAATTCCCCTCCCGTTAGGAGGACGTTATGAGGGTTTCAATTATGAGGTGATACGGTAGGACCTTATCCCAGGGTATTTGTAAGTAGCGATGTAAAATTAAAATTAATACCCTCTTTATATCCCTATATAGTATTATATATATATATGCAGTTTAAAATGCAGTGTGATATTTAATCTGCTGGTGATTCTTTATACTGTAAAATTTCTGGAAGGAATAATGTCATCAACATAGTGATCCCTCCAGCTTCAGTTGTCATCATCAGTCGGAGAGCTTTCGCGGTGAGGGCACTCGGTGGTGTGTGATCTGATTCCACCTGTGGAACCCGTTGCCTCTCCACTCTCGCTGTGTGGAAACGGCCAGCGGAAACGGCGAGTTTTCCACCCCCACTTGATCACTTTTTGGCATTTGGCGAGAAGCGGCTTTTCGGCGAAAAACAAGCGCTGCGTGCAGCTGTGCAGGGATGTGTAGTGAGCGGACGACCATGCGGCTCGGTCTGTATTTAGTTTTTTTTGGGGGGGGGGGGGCGCGGGGAAAGCCACTGGTGCTGGTTGCCCAGTGAGCTGACTTTAAGGTAAACGGAGAAAAGCAACCAGTTCCAACAAAAAGAGGAAGAAGGTTTATATGTGACTTCTCCTGATACTAAAAGTGGCCTCTGTAGCTGCGTGGAGTAGGTTGAAGTACAATAAAGTATTGACTAGGTCGTTTCATATTTCAACACTTGAGTCTAATCAACTGTCGCAACTGTTGGTTCCTGTTTTGGGGACGGAGCGTGCTTGCAGAGCAGCATGTGTGTCGATCATTTAAGCAGTTTTAATTATGTATCACTCAATGATTTTTTGGTTTCTCCTCTCTCCCAGCATGCAGCTCTGTCTGTGGCAGTGTTCCTCCGGGATCGAAAGGCGCCTCCAGTAGCTCTCTGATGCACGCCGTTATGAAGCTGGCGGCGGGGGTCGCCCCGGACAACAGTCCCAGCCAGAAGCTGGCCTTCGCTCTCCTGACAAACCTCGCCATGTCCCGCGACTGCAGAGGCGTCCTGCAGAAGGTTCCATCCTTTAACCCTGTGTACACAATTTATGGACGAGGCCTAATGTACCGCTCTTGTCGTCTCTTGCCGTGACACGGAAATTCGTCACATTTCCTTTTCTGTCATTCTCAGAATAACTTCCTGCAGGCCTTCACCTCTGTGCCAATGCCCAAGGCCGGAGGCACCAAGGCCGGAGGCGCCAAGGCCTCGTCTGCAGGTGGTGGTGGTGGGAGCCTGCTTGGCCTGTGGCTGAAGCTGCTGGTCAACCTCTCCTTAGCAGAAGACATCCAGCAGAGCATCCTGAGGTTGACGGGAGTCCTGGACATGTTGGCAGACCTGGCACCTCACCGCCGCCACGCGCTGCTCACCCTCCACAACCTCTGCTTCTGTCCCGCCAACAAGCCGCACGTCATAGCCAACGGTATGAAATGAAGCGTGTTTTCAGTAGCAAAAGTACAGAAAAGCAGATTTACTTTGAATCAAGATCCATCAGCGTTTCATTATCGGAATGAAACACCATTATTTGGGCAGCTCGGATCGAATAAAAACATAGTATTAGTTATTTTCAACAATTAGTTTTTTCTTGCCTTGAGTTAGATCAATACCGTGCGTGCGTGCGGTGATTAGGCTTCCTGTTTTGCCCTGCTTCCAGTATTCAAGCCAAACAGAGAGCATCAGACAGCGAGAGGCAATTGACCAGAATGTCAAACTATTGCTTTAAAATGAAATACACAAATCTCAGGCTTTAAGGCACTATTACCTTTGCTACATACACATACAGTACTTTCTGCATATCTAAACTGGAGTCGGTTTATTCCAGTCTCCTTATAAATCACAGAATGTGCTATTTAAAAAAATAAAATAAAATTACATGTTCAGGACCTGTCTCTTAAGGGGATCCAGAACTGCAACGCATCGATCATGAGTAACAAGCCATTAAAAATATTCATGGTAAAAATACTGAGTTTAGAACGTTTACGAGGGAGACAGATTTACATTTAGGGGTAGGAGTGGAAGGCAGCAGGTGCAGAGTGTATGAAGATGGATGACACTCTAAAGTGTAGAGCGATTTGGGAAAAAAACAAAAAAAGGAAGTTGCAGAGAAAATGAAAAGCCAGACTGCGTACACCCCCGCTCACAATGCGATTCAAGGCTGCAGTGCGATAAGTAGTTATGGGCCCAGGTGGCTGGTATATGTGGCAACATTAGTTTACTTCCTGTGCAAAGGCGTCACATTTCCTGTGTCTATGGAATCACCACGCTTATTAGAATATCTCTGGTGACCTCAGTGTCACGGTATGCCTCATGCCTTAACTATGTTTTGTAATCTGGGTCAGGTTTAGTACCGTTTATGCTCATCTATAATCTGTATTTTAATAGCACAGTCCTCTTGAGGGGTACCACTGTCATGATTCTAAATTAGAGGATATAATCACAGTCATTTTTTCTGTGAATTGTCGGACATTTAGGAAATAACCATAACTCTGAGTCCCTGCTTATCTATTCCTCCCAGACAATGCCATGAATGCCTTGCTTTGCTGTCTGGAAAGTAAAGAGATGGATACTCGCTGTATGGGAGCTTCTGCACTTTGGGCCTTGCTCCACAACAATCAAAAGGTACACACACACACACACACACACACACACACACACACACACACACACACACACACACACACACACACACACCACACACACACACACACACACACACACACACACACACACACACACACACACACACACACACACACACACACACACACACACACACACAAACAAACGTAAACGCACGTGCACAAAAGCGCTTAAAGTTTATTCTAATGACTGTGCATTTACTGGCTGATTTTAGTTGGTAGTTTTTAGTTTATTGGTGATATATGTCAAGTGTATTCCAGGCGTGTCCCCTGGTTCTATGACCGTTAGGCATTGATCCCCTGCACTTTGTCTTATTGAACAGATTTAACACCTCGTGCTCACTTCAAGGTTTCCCACTGTACAGAGGCTTTATTGTTGTCCCTCAGTCGTAGGTCGCCTCGGATAAAAGTTTCCGCCAAATGTAAAAGCAGATGAATAAATCTGCCTGAAGTCTTCTTTAAACTCTTAAATACGGACATTCTGCCTTATTTATCTCCTCATTATAAAACTCCTGCTTGTTTTAGTCTCACCGACACAACTCTTCATTATTTGTCTTTCTAAATACCTTTCACAGGCCAAAACAACTTTGAAGTGTCCGTCTATAAGACTGAGAATTGAGGAAGCACATGCCAGGTCTAAGAAAGGTGTGTATTATGTAGTTTGAAAGCAATATCTGCCTGTGTTCTGAAACATTATATTTTTATGCCCAATTATTAACAATTCTGTTTATTTTTTTCCCTCTAAACGACAGAATCTGAGAACAAGCAGGAGCCGACGACTGCTTACCTTTGGAAGTGCCTTGAAAACGTTTCCCAGCTGCTAAATAACTAATTGTATATTATTATTATTATACTCTGTTAGAAATTAATTTTGATATTAAAGGGCCTATCGGAACATTTTAGATGACCTCTTCTATGGATCTTATGGTTCGGATTAGATACACACACACGCACGATACTTTGTTTTTTGGTCTGCGGTGTTACCGGTTCAAAATGCGAATTGTTGAACCACAGTTGCCTTTGGCTGTTAATGCGGTGATGCCAGCAGTGCTTTATAGTAATCGGTCGCTCAGTGGTACTGCCAGGATGTTGATGGTTCACAGATTAGCTTTGGTGGGTTTTGTAAATAGTGTCAATTTCATCACTTTTTCAGAGGGATGAAAGCTCAGATCCAGACATTTGGCATATCGTCACGTCGGGGTTTGGGACCATGAAAGTCACACATTTCATGGCGACCCAGAGTTGAGAGGATAAAGTCAGTAAAACAGTAAAATCTCTTGGAGAAAAAGTCAGCAGATCGTCAGGGCCCTTAGAATTGATGTGGAAATATCAAACAAATTCCCCTAATCTGCCCAATAGCTGTCCAGTTTTCTTGTGTATGCCTTATGGTTGCTGAAGAGGAACACTCAAATCAGCAGGATTCATCTTCTTACCTATGTTCAAGTTTTTTTTTTCCTCCTCGATCATCAACTCGGATTCTGTAATGCCCCCACAAATACTCTTATCTGAGGGTTAAAAAAAAATCAACATATCACAAGATGATGACTAGTTCAAGAATTTCGGGCATCTGAGTGCAACATTAGGTACATCTTGAACAACCTTGAGTATGGATCCCACCATGCACCGTTAGGCCATAGGCCTGCCTCCCATCACCAGACCCAGTGATGAAGTAGCCCTGTGTGTGGAGCGAGCAAACAGTGGGTCCCCGTCAAGTGTGCGCGAGCAGCTCCAGTGTGTCTCTGTCGCCACCGAGCTGACAGGAAGTGGAGCCCCGGGTGTCTGCGCTTGTCTCATCAATGCTGCTTTCATTCTCCAGTGGTGGGGCAACATGGGGGCTGTACAAAAGGACCACTGGTACTTTGTGGTACTCATCTTTCTCCCTTTTCTTAAAGGTATGGAGCTCATACAATTATTATTATTTATTTTTTGTTGTATACATGTATAGGAGTAGGAAATTATTCTCGGTGGAACCTGTGGTATCATTGTGAAAAGTGGTGTTTTCTGTTGTGTTTCAAGATAGTCTGGTAACAGCCTATACTTAAATATGTATGTTTAGTTGTTGGTGAATATTGCGTATATCATGTTTCATTATGTGGTTTACTGTGCTAAATGCAGTTTTATCAGTTATTAGTATTAAGTATTTAGTAGTGGTAATTAAATGGTTGGATGGGATATAAAATTGGAAAGCTTCTCAATACTCCGAGACATTATTATTCCAAACCTGTCACAGGACATGAAATCAAGTGTCATTCAGCTCCGAAAAGTTGAAAGCTTGACCACGGATGATTGTTCGCGTGCGCTGGGGTGAATTTTGCCGGGTTACCAACCGAGCTGTGGCATCCTTCTACCACGGAACTTTCCATGCCGACTCGCATCTTGAGGGCTTCTGACGGCCATGACCGGAAATGTCAGAAATATAATTAGTCGGTAATCTCGGGACGACGTGTAACTTTTGTTGCTTCGAAATACAATGTTGACACGCCGCACTGTGCTCAGGTGCTGTCCAGCAGAAGGAGGGCGTCCCAGTTCGCCTGGAGGAAGGAATGGTGCTCAGCTGCCTGTGCCCCTGGGAGGGAAACCTCAGCATGGTGTCCTGGACCAAGTTGCCCGACAAGCTCGCAGTAGCCGTTTTCCACCCGGAGTACGGGGTGGCCTTCTCTCGCCGTTACAGGGAAAGGATCGAGTTCCTGAAGGCCACGCCTATGGATGGAAGTATTTCCATGAGGAACGTCACTCATCAGGACATCGGCCTGTACCACTGCTCCGTGCAGACCTTCCCTCAAGGACCCTGGACCACCAGCATCCAGGTGGAGGATTTAGGTAAGAGACACTTATGCTCTTCTACTCTTTTCATAAAAAAAAAAAAAAAGCTTTGTGGCACAATCTGGGAGGGGGTTCTATGTATAAGTGATCAGATCACCATGCAGCTGCTGGAAATTAAACATCAGTGTTTTTTTTTTTCTTCCATTACAACTTTCTGTGTGTACAGATGAGCCCCCCGAAGAAGAGGACGAGGAAGAAGACATCACAGAGCCTCCCACCACAGAGGGGACGGTGGCAGACAAAGAGTTGATGGCCGAGCAGAGCCACAACCTGACCATCAGCTGCAACCACCGGCACAACGGCACCGTTTACCAGGCACTTCTGGAGAGGATGCCCCTCGGCCAGCCCTGGGGCATCATCGGTGTGTGCAAAAAAGGGGAGGCGGGCCTGGTGGACGAGGACTACAGCGACCGGGGACGGGTCAGCTGTGCCGACAGCCTGGATGTCGAGCTGCACCTGACGGATGTGGTGCCGGATGACGGGGGATTCTACCGCTGCACCTTCAACACGGACGCCGGCGTGCAGACCACCACCGTGCTGCTCTATGTCACACCCGCAGGTACAAAGGCTCACGTCGCGCTCTGGCTGACGAACGCACGCGCACAGCCATTCAACGGGATGATCACTTGTGAAACCAATACGACAGCCGAGGATGATACTAATCTCACGATCTCTGCTGTGGGTGTGAAAACAAAGAACACCACAACGTCCTGTGGCCCCTGCATCTGTGTGACATACCTGGCAAAAATAATCATCTCAAAGAAGACGTTTTAGACTACTGTCAGGCAATTTTGATCCTATTTTAAATTTTAAAATGTATTTTTTTTTTCCCCTCATTTTATCACCAGGTGGATTCAGCCTGCATGTGTACATGATGTATATTTACATTGGGGCCGGAACTGCAGGACTCATTCTCATCCTCATACTGGCCTTAAAGCACAGGTAAGATCGCTCATTGAGTTTCCATGTGTCTTTTCCAAACCATTTCAACATGATCTTTTGAATTGTTTTTATGATGGCATATTTGCATAGTATTTGTGAACTGGAGTAAAGGCTTTTCAATTCGAGGCAAACGGCAGATTTTTGTTTTTAGGTGGCAAGTTTTTTCTGAGGTACAAAAATCAATAAATCCTGAAATTGTTACTGGCATTGATCTGATGATAACATTTAATGAAGGTAATATTTTGGTCACTGTATCATTTTCATCATCTTCAGCGTTCTCACTTCCACAGCTGCCTCAGGGACGTTTTTGCACATCTCTGAAGACGCATCAATGACAGATGTTTTATAAACATTTTCTAATTATTTTGGGTCCACTAATACCACTGCTTCTGGTGATAGTGGGGGGAAAAAAACTGTGAAATGTATTTTTTTTTTCTCTCCTACGACTTATTCGTGAATGTAGTTTTCCCACAAATGAAGCAGAAGAGGCCACTTTTGAGGGGTGTTGATTATTTGAATCATTAAATCGGAAAAACGGCCTCCCCCCTTCGAACATGTGTTATTCACGAGCCGCTGAGAGGAGTGCCTTACGAGGTGTTGGTGCCGTTAAGGGAGTTTGATGAATCAGTCTAGAAAATGTCCTATAAATCATAGGCCTCACAGGAAAACAACAAAATATAAAACAATAAGCCACTTGACTCAGTCTCAAATTATGTTCTGGATGCCACATTATACTATGAATAATAATAACAAGAACAACAACAATAATAATAATAATAATGCCTTGAAATAATCGTTGTTGTTGGTTCAACAAATCTAAATGAAATGAATTGAATTGTTTTACTTGCCACAGGAAGGAGAGCGTGAGAGAGGAGTACAGAGTCAAGCTGCACCCATCCCAGAGACAGGCAAGTGCTTTATTCATGATATCTACTCTCGTCCTTGCACTCGACACTTTCAAGACTCTCCCCAACCTTCTCATTAGACATGCACTTCATTACAATTCCATTACTCCGAACGATTAATCTGATTTTATACGGCACATCCCATCGAGATTTAACCTGATTAATTTCAGTTTATACTTACAGACTTACTTTACTAGTCACTCATGCTGCTTTACCTGCCTAATGCGAATTTTACCACACATTCACAGCCAAACCTCTACGAGAACATTCCAGTGCGTCCCAGGACTTCTAAGCAGTCCAGGCAGATAAGAACTAACCCAGTGTACGCCAACCTGCAGACTGCGCGTTCGCACAGAGCAAGAAGTCCGCCTCATGACAAACATGTCAAAAATAAAACGTAGCCTGCAAAATGCATAGGTTTTATGTCATCGTGCCCTCGAGGTTTTCATATATGCAGTGAAATCCAGGCCTTTAGACGAGCGCTGGGAAAAATTCAAATAAGTCACAGAGTCACACTGAACGTGTGAAATGATATTCATGTTGTCGTGTGAGGCGATTGAACAAGCCCGCGCTCATGTAAGTCCCAGACAGCTGACACATTTGGTTGGCTCCAGCCCTTAATTAAATGTAGTGTGTGCTGCATAATTACTGCAGAGGAAAATATCTGTTTAGGGCAAAAACAATATTTGACAGCAACTAGAATGCAAAAAAAAAAAGAGCAGTCAAAGGCCCTGCGTAATCATTCTTTTCACCCCCCGCCCGAGTAACACAATTGACAAAAAGCCTGTGTAATTGCTCGCCATTTACTCTCGCCATTTACTTTCACCCTTCCTGCTTTCCATTCAAAAGCCTGACAATGGCATCATCTAACGCAATAGAAAAACAGTCACTCTGCTCTGCCGCATCACTTGATCACCAAAAGGCCTCTTCTTTTTTAGGATTGCTGCATTCTAGTTACGGCACACTCTTATTACAAAAGCTAAACTCTCAATTAGCGCACCCTGTGCTTCTGTCTATACTCTTATACTTTGTCTACTTTCTGTTTAGGACTATCAACAACTATCTTTTTATGATGCGCTATCGCAAGTTTTCCGAGTTGTATTTATTGTTCTTTTTTATGGTTTTTAATCTGGCCTGTTTGCTATTGTAATTCAGTGTTTAAGGTTTATAGTAGTGCTGTTAAACTGTGTGTTGTCTATTTGTAATGGGGTTCATTTATTCCTATAGAATTGGAGGCAGTGGCAGAGGCGGTAATGGCTATGCGGGCAATTCCGAGACAAATGTGGACAAGTTAGAAATGTCAACACAAAGGGACAATATAGATTTGGTATCACACCTTTTTGACTTTATTCTTTCATCTTGCCGTTCCTAAAAAAAAAAAAAAAAAAAAAAGAGTAGAAGCTGTGTGTGGTACCAGCAGTACTGAAATTGATGTGTGTGTGTATGTATGTGGGTGAGACTGTTAACGACTCCCCGTGGTATAAATAAATGCTGTTAATGCCACTACCTCGCTTACTTCCTGTGATGTGGGAGTGTTAGAAAAGGGAAACAAAGCGTGTAGGGCTACAGGCTGCGAATTTCAAAAGATTACCAACTGAAATTTAGTGTATAAAAATGGATGTGTGTTCAAACATGCATTGAACATGCCCGTAGACCTTCTCAAAACTACGATAGAACATTCAATTTATTACATTTTTATCATCAAAAACATGACATATGTACATTTAGTGAAAACTGCAGTCTTACACTCAACATATTCAAAGTGCTTTTAACATACAATCTGACAGAACACAAACGTGGTCGACACAAACACTTAGTAACAATAACAGGAAAAATGACCACACATCATACCCACAAAGGAGTAGTGGCTACAACGAGACAACTTTCGCCAGCGTATCAGTCAGCACAGCTCTGATGCTCCGGATGTAGTCAAACAATTGCACATACATTTACTAACCACACTTGAGCTACCTGTAAGACAACTAGAGCAGAAATGTGGCCCTCGCAATGCAGACTGACACTTTTTTTTTATCTGGGCACTTAGTTTTAGGTTTTAGGCTCAAATTCACAAGAAAGTTGTCGTCTTAAATAAAACAAATACAAAATAAAGTGACTGCAAAATTCAACTTTTACAAAAAATAAGTGCATGTATATTCATATCCAGTCCTCCAGGAATGTAGAATGTTTCCAGATATTAAATACAAAGGAAAAAAAGTAATTAAGTTTTACAGTGAAGGACTGCTTTGCTACCTCAAAGAGAATCATTTTTTTAAACTTCAGTGTTGCCATCATTTCTGGATTTTCAGGATTTGCACTTTTCTTGAAGATGCCACAAAAAAACAACACCTTTACCCAGTGTTACCTGATGGTGGAGAGCTACACATTCTCTCCAAATGAATAAACTAAAAGCCCCAAAACACTACTTTGTTTATTTTTAACACTGTGGTCTTTGTCGGAAGGCACTTCGTCATGGAGAAATTCAACATGATGACCAACAGTATCATTTGTATGATTTAAATTATTATACGAGTGTCTTAGTTTTGGAAATAGGGGTGGCACGTGGTGGAGTGGTTAACGCTTGTGCCTTTCAGCCAGTAGATTCTAGAGTAGGTTCAACACTTGGCTGTGGCTTGATTAGGTTCATTCCTCCCAAAGACTCCATCTTTAAGTTATCACCCAACCCTAGTTAGGTAACAAGCTTCCAAATTTGAAGTATGTGTGGCACGGCGGTGCAGTTGTTAACACTTGTACCTCTCACCGACAGGGTTCTGGGTTCAAGCCCTTGCTACAACTAAAAGACTTTCTTTAAATGTGTCAATCAATCTTGGTTAAGTGGCAGCTTAAATATAAGTTCCAAATGTGATATATATGTGGCAAGGTGGTGTAGTTGGTAACACTTGTACCTCTCAACAACAGGATTCTGGGTTCAGTCCCCAGCCAAGACTGCAGCTGAAAAACTGTCTTTAAATTTGTCGCTCAAACTTAGTTTAGGTGACAGCTTAAATAAAAGTTCTAAATTTGACATACTGTATGTGCAACACAGTGGCGCAGTTGTTAGAACTTGTCCCTCTCAATGGCAAGGTTCTGGGTTCAAGCCCCAACGACAGCCAAAACACTTTCTTTAAATTTGTCAACCACACTTGGTTAATTGTCAGCTCAAATTACTTCCTAATTTCCTAGTTTCGGTCTTGCAGGGAACAGTGCTAAGTGTGTTTAACCGTTTCCTGACGATGCATTTTTAGGATCTTAACCTTCTTAAAAGAAATAAGAGCATGCTGGAATCAACAGCATAATGACAACATAAAACGATTTAAAGCTACACTTTTTTTGGTGCGATCATTAGAGCTAGTGCTGCAGTCACACAACATACCCTAAAAATATAAATATAAAGAACATCAGCCTTTCCATGTATAAGGCTTTCTACAGTTGACACTATAAGTAAAGTATCACCAGGAAATAATATATTACACGTTACTATACATATTTCTACATCCTCACTACACTAGTGGCTAAATTGTCCAGTTTTGGTCGAGCTATTCTCTGTCATTGAAGAGGTCTCAGGTTGCAACTGGATTCACGTCCACTAGAGGGTGATGGTGCCTCTTCCTGGTGCTGGCTCTCCTCCTCCTCCTCCTCCTCCTCCTCCTCCTGTTGCTGCTGCTGCTGCTCGGGTTCATCACACAGAAAGCTGGGAAACGTCTGCGCCCGGGGGATGAAAGTCATTGCCAGGCCTGTTCCTGTGGGGGGAAGAAACAAAAGAACAGTAAGTCTGACAATAGTTAACAGACATGATTTGAAATCAACCTTTCACCTTGAATACATGTCTTAATTTGGTGCCTCATCATCTCTGCGTGTATGATGTCTTCTCCCTCCCTGCTGACTCCCTCTCCACCTTCATTTAAATTAATTGGACCAATTTGTTCCGCAGTGCATATTGGTTAACTGCACTGAGAGGGAGTAAATGATACTTGTGGGTGGAGGGCTGTTCTGTGCAACAGTGAGACCATTAATTACATATTACAATGCTGTTTGGAGATGTGTGCACCAAGGCAGGTGGAGGATAAAGTGGCTGGCGGGCCAACAAAACTTGGAGGGAGTGGCGATATAAATATTTCACATTTCGACACAGCACATTTTGAACAATAGCATATATCCAATATATCCAGAGCACCATCTATTTGTGCATTGCCAACGCTCTTATGCAAGTTTATTTCAAGTTTTTTTTTTTTTTAATGTTTGACTTTTTTGGTATTGGCTAAAGTAGGGGTTTTTGTTTGCCAAATTTTAAACGACATGTTAAACTATGACCTTTTCACTTTTTTTCCGTACTATACCCTATTTTTAGATACTGCAGATGTACCTGAGTGAGTTACGAGTGTTTCAGACATGTTTGAAATGTTTGACTTTTTGGGCCGACGTAAAGCGTTTTTGTCAAATTTTGGACGACATGCAATACTATGACATTTTTAAATGTTTCCGCCTCTACCCTATTTTTAGGGGTCTGCCGATGTACCTGTGTGAGTATCAAGTGTTTTTTCGACAAGTTTTAAATTTTTTACTCTTTGGGCCGACCTACTATACAATGACGTTATCTCTTTTTTTCCCAACTGTACCCAAGCCTTTATTGGCACTGCCAATGTACCTGTGTGAGATTCAAGTGTTTTGGAAATGTTTGACATTTTTGGACGACACGTTATGACGTTTTCACTTTTTTCCTTTTTTTTTTTTAACCGATGCTCCTGCACTTTTGCTGCTGTGCGAGTTTCGAGTGTTTTCGAAATTTTTCAAAATTTTGAAATTTTGGGCCGAAGGTAAGGTTATAGTAAGGCGTTTTTTTTCACATTTTGGACGACAAAAAAGTCCCCCAAAACTAGGACCTTTACACTTTATTCACTTTATTTTTACACCAACCCTATTTTTAAGCCCTGCCGATGCTGCAGTGCGAGTTTCGAGTGTTTTCGAAATTTTTCAAAATTTGGAAATTTGGGGCCGAAGGTAAGGCTATAGTAAGGCGTTTTTTTCACATTTTGGACGACAAAAAAGTCCCCCAAAACTAGGACCTTTACACTTTATTCACTTTATTTTTACACCAACCCTATTTTTAAGCCCTGCCGATGCTGCTGTGCGAGTTTCGAGTGTTTTCGAAATTTTTCAAAATTTGGAAATTTGGGGCCGAAGGTAAGGCTATAGTAAGGCGTTTTTTTCACATTTTGGACGACAAAAAAGTCCCCAAAAACTAGGACCTTTACACTTTATTCACTTTATTTTTACACCAACCCTATTTTTAAGCCCTGCCGAAGCTGCTGTGCGAGTTTCAAGTGTTTTTGAAATTTTTCCAAATTTGGAAATTTGGGGCCGAAGGTAAGGCTATAGTAAGGCGTTTTTTTTCACATTTTGGACGACAAAAAAGTCCCCAAAAACTAGGGCCTTTACACTTTATTCACTTTATTTTTACACCAACCCTATTTTTAAGCCCTGCCGATGCTGCTGTGCGAGTTTC
>JAFBJU010002814.1:71129-106726 GCA_016785305.1 Colistium nudipinnis | reverse complement strand
TTTTTTGACTTTATGCACTTTTCTTCACCTCAGTCATATATTTGAGCGTTTTGCATGTTTTGACCTTTTTTTAATTTTTTGACTTTTTTGAAATTTTTGGACGACATGCTATACTATGACGTTTTTGCTCAAATTTTGGATGACATCAAAAAAAAATGTTTTATTGACCTTATGCACTTTTCTTCACCTCAGTCATATATTTGTGCGTTTTGCATGTTTTTATGCATGTTTTGAAGTTTTTTTCATTTTTTGACTTTTTTGATATTTTTGGACGACATGCTATAATATGACGTTTTTGCTCAAATCTTTGGACGACATTCAAAAAAAAAATTTTGTTGACTTTATGCACTTTTCTTCACCTCAGTCATATATATGAGCGTTTTGCATGTTTTGACCTTTTTTAAATTTTTTGACTTTTTTGAAATTTTTGGACGACATGCTATACAATGACGTTTTTGCTCAAATTTTGGATGACATCAAAAAAAAATGTTTTGTTGACTTTATGCACTTTTCTTCACCTCAGTCATATATTTGAGCGTTTTGCATGTTTTTATGCATGTTTTGAAGTTTTTTTCATTTTTTCGACTTTTTTGATATTTTTGGACGACATGCTTTACTATGACGTTCTTGCTAAAATTTTGGACAACATACACATTTTTTTTTTTTTTTGCACTCTATTCACTTTTCTTCACCTCAGTCATATATTTGAGCGTTTTGCATGTTTTTATGCATGTTTTGACATTTTTTTCATTTTTTGACTTTTTCGACAATTTTGGACGACATGCTATACTATGACGTTCTTGCTAAAATTTTGGACAACATTAA
This sequence comes from Colistium nudipinnis, assembly GCA_016785305.1. NCBI lineage: Eukaryota > Metazoa > Chordata > Actinopteri > Pleuronectiformes > Rhombosoleidae > Colistium > Colistium nudipinnis. The sequence continues at coordinate 105,901 of JAFBJU010002814.1, read as the reverse complement.
AAAAAAATGTTTTGTTGACTTTATGCACTTTTCTTCACCTCAGTCATATATTTGAGCATTTTGCATGTTTTGACCTTTTTTTAATTTTTTGACTTTTTTGAAATTTTTGGACGACATGCTATACTATGACGTTTTTGCTCAAATTTTGGATGACATAAAAAAAAAATGTTTTGTTGACTTTATGCACTTTTCTTCACCTCAGTCATATATTTGAGCGTTTTGCATGTTTTTATGCATGTTTTGAAGTTTTTTTCATTTTTTGACTTTTTTGATATTTTTGGACGACATGCTATAATATGACGTTTTTTCTCAAATTTTTGGACGACATTCAAAAAAAATGTTTTGTTGACTTTATGCACTTTTCTTTACCTCAGTCATATATTTGAGCGTTTGGCATGTTTTTATGCATGTTTTGAAGTTTTTTTCATTTTTTGACTTTTTTGATATTTTTGGACGACATGCTATAATATGACGTTTTTTCTCAAATTTTTGGACGACATTCAAAAAAAAAATGTTGTTGACTTTATGCACTTTTCTTCACCTCAGTCATATATTTGAGCGTTTTGACTTTTTTTTAATTTTTTGACTTTTTTGAAATTTTTGGACGACATGCTATACTATGACGTTTTTGCTCAAATTTTGGACGACATTCAAAAAAAATGTTTTATTGACCTTATGCACTTTTCTTCACCTCAGTCATATATTTGAGCGTTTGGCATGTTTTGAAATGTTATGACTTTTTTGACTTTTTCGACAATTTTGGACGACATTCAAAAAAAATGTTTTGTTGACTTTATGCACTTTTCTTTACCTCAGTCATATATTTGAGCGTTTGGCATGTTTTGAAATGTTATGACTTTTTTGACTTTTTCGACAATTTTGGACTACATGCTATACTATGAGGTTTTTGCTAAAATTTTGGATGACATTCAAAAAAAATGTTTTGTTGACTTAATGCACTTTTCTTCACCTCAGTCATATATTTGAACATTTTGCATGTTTTTATGCATGTTTGATGTTTTTTTAAATGTTTTCATTTTTTGTCATTTTTGGACGACATGCTTTACAATGACGTTCTTGCTAAAATTTTGGACAACATACACATTTTTTTTTTTTCCACTTTATTCACTTTTCTTCACCTCAGTCATATATTTGAGCGTTTTGCATGTTTTTATGCATGTTTTGACCTTTTTTCATTTTTTGACTTTTTCGACATTTTTGGACGACATGCTATAGTATGAGGTTTTTGCTCAAATTTTGGACAACATTAAAAAAAAAAATTTTGTTGACTTTATGCACTTTTCTTCATCTCAGTCATATATTTGAGCGTTTTGCATGTTTTGACCTTTTTTTAATTTTTTAATTTTTTTGAAATTTTTGGACGACATGCTATACTATGACGTTTTTGCTCAAATTTTGGATGACATTAAAAAAAAATGTTTTGTTGACTTTATGCACTTTTCTTCACCTCAGTCATATATTTGTGCGTTTTGCATGTTTTTATGCATGTTTTGAATTTTTTTTCATTTTTTGACTTTTTTGATATTTTTGGACGACATGCTATACTATGACGTTTTTGCTCAAATTTTGGATGACATTAAAAAAAAATGTTTTGTTGACTTTATTCACTTTTCTTTACCTCAGTCATATATTTGAGCGTTTGGCATGTTTTTATGCATGTTTTGAAATGTTTTGACTTTTTTGACTTTTTCGACAATTTTGGACGACATACTATACTATGACGTTTTTCTCAAATTTTGGACGACATTCAGAAAACATTTTTTGTTGACTTTATGCACTTTTCTTCACCTGAGTCATATATTTGAGTGTTTTGCATGTTTTATGCTTGTTTTGACCTTTTTTTCACTTTTTACTTTCATGAAATTTTTGGACGACATGCTATAGTATAACGTTTTTGCTCAAATTTTGGACGACATTCAAAAAAAATGTTTTGTTGACTTAATGCACTTTTCTTCACCTCAGTCATATATTTGAGCGTTTTGCATGTTTTGACCTTTTTTTTAATTTTTTGACTTTTTTGAAATTTTTGGACGACATGCTATAGTATGAGGTTTTTGCTCAAATTTTGGACAACATTAAAAAAAAATGTTTTGTTGACAATAGGCACTTTTCTTCATCTCAGTCATATATTTGAGCGTTTTGCATGTTTTTATGCTTGTTTTGACCTTTTTTTCATTTTTTGACTTATTTGAAATTTTTGGATGACATGCTATACTATGACGTTCTTGCTAAAATTTTGGACAACATACATTTTATTTTTATTTTTTTCCCACTTTATTCACTTTTCTTCACCTCAGTCATATAATTAAGCGTTTTGCATGTTTTTATGCATGTTTTGACTTTTTTTTTCATTTTTTGACTATTTCGTCGTTTTTGGATGACATGCTATACTATGACGTTTTTGAAAAAAACATCATAACATGCATAAAAACATGCAAAACGCTCAAACATATGACTGAGGTGAAGAAAAGTGAATAAAGTGGGAAAAAAAATAAAATAAAATGTATGTTGTCCAAAATTTTTGCAAGAACGTCATAGTATAGCATGTCGTCCAAAAACGTTGAAAAAGTCAAAAAGGGAAAAAAACGTCAAAACATGCATAAAATCATGCAAAACGCTCAAATATATGACTGAGGTGAAGGAAAGTGCATAAAGAAAAAAAATAAATAAAAATGGTATGTTGTCCAAAATTTGAGCAAAAATGTCATAGTATAGCATGTTGTCTAAAAATGTCGAAAAAGTCAAAAAATAAAAACGTCAAAACATGCATAAAAACATGCAAAACGCTCAAATATATGACTGAGGTGAAGAAAAGTGCATAAAGTCAACAATTTTTTTTTTTTAATGTTGTCCAAAATTTGAGAAAAAACGTCATAGTATAGCATGTCGTCCAAAAATTTCAAGAAATGAAAAGAAAAAAAACATGCATAAAAACATGCAAAACGCTCAAATATATGACCGAGGTGAAGAAAAGTGCATTAAGTGGAAAAAAAATATTTATATACATATGTTGTCCAAAATTTGCGCAAAAACGTCATAGTATAACATGTCGTCCAAACATTTCGAAAAAGTCAAGAAATGAAAAAAAACGTCAAAACATGCATAAAACATGCAAAACGCTCAAATATATGACTGAGGTGAAGAAAAGTGCATAAAGTCAATACTTTTTTTTTTGATAGTCGTACAAAATTTGAGCAAAAACGTCATAGTATAGCATGTCGTTAAAAAATGTTAAAAAATGAAAAAAATGTAAAAACGTCAAAACATGCATAAAAACATGCAAAACGCTCAAATATATGACTGAGGTGAAGAAAAGTGCATAAAGTCAATAAAAAAAGATTTTTGAGAGTCGTCCAAAATTTGGGAAAAAACGTCATAGTATAGCATGTCGTCCAAAAATTTCAAAAAATGAAAAAACGTCAAAACATGCATAAAAACATGCAAAACGCTCAAATATATGACTGAGGTGAAGAAAAGTGAATAAAGTGAAAAAATAAATAAATAAAATGTATGTTGTCCAAAATTTTTGCAAGAACGTCATAGTATAGCATGTCGTCCAAAACGCTCAAATATATTACTGAGGTGAAGAAAAGTGCATAAAGTCAATAAATATTTTTTTTGATAGTCGTCCAAAATTTGAGCAAAAACCTCATAGTGTAGAATCTCGTCCAAAAATGTCAAAAATGTCAAAAAATGACAAAAACATAAAAAGATGCATTAAAACATGCAAAACGCTCAAACATATAACTGAGGTGAAGGAAAATGAAAAAAAAAATTGTCTCTTGTCCAAAATTTGACCAAAAACGTCATAGTATAGCATGTCGTCCAAAAAGTCAAAACGCTCAAATATATCACTGAGGCGAAGAAAAGCGGGAAAAAAAGTCTTCCGTCCAAAATTTGACCCAAAACATTTAAAAAATACTTGAAACACGCACACTAAACGTTAATTGCAGCAAACTATGGTAGAGGTGGAAAAAAAGGTCAAAAAAGGGAAAAACTTCATTCTAACCAAAAAGTCAAAAATAGAAAAATACATCAAAAGTGTGTAAAATGTCAGAAATATAAAAATATATTAAAAAGGAGAAAAGATGTGAAAAGGTAATTGGATAAACTTAAGAATCTTCATATTATAGAAGAGTTTAGCATAATAAAAATATTTTTATATTATTCATCATCGTCTCTGAAGTAAAATAAAAAAAAAAACTTCAGCCCAGTTTAGAAACAGGTTTAAGGTTTTATTGGAGGAGTTGTCATGCAGATTAGTGAGGACTTCACAAACTGAGCATTTTGCAAGTTGATGGTTCCCAGAGTGATGGACTGGACATTCTGAGATTCAAACCAATGAGACAAATGGTTGGTGTTGCTGGAGGACGAGGAGCAGTTTGAGGTTTTGATCTTTCAGGAGCTAAAAAAAAATTTTTGGATGCAGACTTGATCAAAGAGTCAAATGAAGTTCACAGCATTGACTGAATGAAGACAATAGCGATTGTGTCGCCCAGAATGCACTTCTCTTTATGTTGAGATTAAGCCTTTAAGATCATTCCACAAATGCAAATTCTGGAAAAACAGATAATCATCTCCTCGTCCTCACAGTGACAGAAACACCTTCGGGAATTTTCTTCACACAGTGAAAAAGTCCATCGGTCTCCCGTTAGCATCTTTAGCATTGTTAGCATCTGAAGCGCAACTCACCAAAACAAATGTTTGAATGGTTTTAGTGTTTAGACATTTCAAACAAACGAGCTGTTTTCACTTAGCATGAACGTGCTCTTCATAGATTGGAGCTTAACATTTTCATCAAAAAGTGCAGAGCTGATGGACGGAGTAAAAAAAGGCAATGAAAGGTTCTCAGGGACGAGTCTCATCCCTTTTGTCGTCTCTAGACTCAACGAGCTCCTTTTAAAGAAATATATATATATCGCGGCTTTTATTTTGAAGGTTGTCACTTCAACTCTAAACTTGCTTGAAATGTGAAAAACTTTGCTTTCACCAATGTTTCTATCATCCAAATGTTTTTTTTTCTTTTTTCATTTTGCAGGAGACAAGACAAAGTCCTGAATCTCGTCCCTGGACAAAGAGGTCTCAGGTGAGACACGTTGCATTGATACGTTTGTTGGTCAGAAGGCATCTCACAGGTAAACTCACCTCATTTACATACCAACATATTCACAAATATTTCAGTTGCGTAAACTTTAGCCACAGCGCGTGCTGACGGATATAAAGTAGCAGGCTAACAGTTAGCGTGACGCTAACATTGCGGAACCCTTAGTGGTCATCAGGAACGCCTTCAAAACACGGTACACGTGATCGAAAGGCTTTTCATTCCAGTGGAAGTCAAAACGAAATGATTCAATAGAGCGGAAAACGAAACCAAGAAAAACTCGGTGCTAACGACTTATCGCAGGTTAGCGCTGCTGCTAGCTTCAGTTTGGTTTCCAACTCAATCCCCTATATATATATATATACTGTATATACACACACAACACACTGGAATAAAGGCGCCGCGTTTTGCTGATCAACTTTGAATTCATTCACATATTCAGGAAACTGATCGTTATTCATCTCCTGGGAAATAAAAATAGAGTTTCTAAAATCTAAAACCAGTTCATCTGGATTTAAAGGAATGTATGACGCCACTTTGTGAAATATGCCACACAGGGCTAAAAGTTTTTGCTCTACCATGAATGGATTTGTCAAACTGCAGCTACAGTTGACTCTGGGGTTTTTGGGTCGAAAAGTTTCTTTTGTCCAAAGAACAGAAACCTTCTGCTGGTGTTATTCTGTTTTAGAGATTAATCCCGATTACAACTTCAGGGACCATCAATCAAAGATGGGAATCGATATCTCTCTCCTTCACCTGAAAACTCTCATTTTGGATCCGGTTCAAATGTTTCAGTCTGCTGTTTGTGCTTCAGGTCCAGGTCCGTTTTTGAACTCAATTTCAATGTTTTCTTACCAGGAGTCAAACAGGAAGTGATGCGAGGTCACATGATGCCGTTGGTGACGTACTGGAAGGAGTCGTAGAGTTTGGTGGTGAGGGATCTCATGGATCCGTCCACCAGCTGATCGATCAGCAGCTGCAGCTGCTCCTCCGTCAGACTCATGTGGAAACGCTCCTTCAGGCCTCGGATGGTGGAGGAGCCGTGGAAACAGGGCAGGTGGGAGCCTGGAGACAGGAAGTGACATGCCACGTTCAGCTGGGTTCGCAGGTGGCGATTCCAAACCTGTTTTGATTGGCTGGTACCTTGTTGCATGATCTCCACCACCTGCAGAACTTTGTCCATGTGCTTCCTGGCTGCGATCAGACCCTGAAGCATCAGCATCTTGTAATACACAAACATGTCTCCGTCCAAACCGCCCATCACCTGCAACACACACACACACACACAGTCAGAGGGTCACAGAGGGACAGAGAGAGAGAGACACACACGTGACTCACGTGGACAAACTCTGAGGTGAGTTTGAAGGCGGAGGTCTCAAAGCCCAGGTTCTTGGGGGAGCTGGAGAGGATGAAGCCGAAGTCGATGTGGATGATGTGACCTTCGGAGTCCAGCAGGATGTTTCCGTTGTGTCTGCGAAGAGAAACACGTGTTAGCCTGAATGTTGAAGTGTGCGTTAGCGCGAGTGTGTTAGCCTGAATGTTGACGTGTGCGTTAGTGCACGTGTGTTAGCGTGAGTGTTGACGTGTGCGTTAGCGCGAGTGTGTTAGCGTGAGTGTTGACGTGTGCGTTAGCGCGAGTGTGTTAGCCTGAATGTTGACGTGTGCGTTAGCGCGAGTGTGTTAGCCTGAATGTTGACGTGGGCGTTAGCGCGAGTGTGTTAGCCTGAATGTTGACGTGTGCGTTAGCGCGAGTGTGTTAGCCTGAATGTTGACGTGTGCTCACCTGTCTTTGACCTGCAGCAGGTAACAGATGAGGCTGTAGCCGGCGCAGCTCTGAACAAAGTTTCTCTGAGCGCTGAGAAACGCTTCAGTGGTGAAACTGCCATGTTCCTGCAGGAAGTAATCCAGCAGAGACATCTGGCTCTGCTTCCTCACCTGAGGACAAAGGACCAATTACAACGCTTCAACCGAGGGCAGGTGATCACAGGGGAACAGGTGTGTCTGTGTGGTTGTTACCTGGTGCAGAGAGACAGCGTTGAGCACGGGTTCGATCATCCCGCTGTCTGATGACATCACGAGGATCTTGTAAGGTTTGATCCACAGAGGGACACGCTCCAGCTCCCAGATAGACTGAGGACAGAAAGACGGGTCAGAGACAGACAGTGGACAGAGAGACAGACAGACGGGTGTGGGCGTACCTGCAGCTGGCGGAGCACCTGATAGGCCAACAGCTCCTGCCTCAGGTCATCTCCACATTTGACGATGACGGACAGCAATCTCCAGTTGGTCATGTGACCGTACGGAGACGCTTCTCTGATCCGTCTAAGACACAAACATCACTTGTTAAAGTCACACGTTAACGTCACGCATGACATCTGAAGGCCACACCCACCGGACTTTCTCCTCCCAGGGTTCTTTGAGGGCCACAGCGGACGGGTCCTCGGGGTCCCGTCTGAAGGAGGTGGGAGGGTGAGACAGGTTCTCAGAGAGACGGCGTCTGAACACAGAGGGGGAGGAGTCAACAGTGTGTGTGTGTGTGTGTGTGTGTGTGTGTGTGTGTGTGTGTGTGTGTGTGTGTGTACCTGATGTCTCCAGCAGCAATGAACATGGGCTCTTTACTCTCCAGACTTGTGATGCTGTCGACTGAAAACTGACTAATGTTATCGCTGCTACTGGTCTGAGCCTCAGCCTGAAATGCACACGCACACACGCACACACACACACACACACAGTGAAAACAATCCACAGCAGACTCATTGTCTTTTGTACCAAGGTCCCTGAGGGCCAAGCCCCGCCCCTCACCTCCACCTGCAACTGCCCGATGTCGTCGGTGGCCCACGCCTCGTCGTCGTTGTCGTAGTTCTGGACACTGGAGAAGGTTCCGGTCCGAGGTTCCGACCCGGCGCAGCAGTCCAGGTTCTCTGCAGAGCGGGACGAGTGGATCCTGGTCTCCGGGATCCGGACTGGAAGCGGAGATGTCTCGAAGCTCTCGCACTCCAGCACCTCCACGTAGATGATGTACGGCGCCTGAGGACCAACGGTGCTGTGACACCACAGAACATGGTCCGCCCTATGGGCCCCGCCCGCCTGTGCCCCGCCCCCTCACCTTGTCCTTGGAGTTGAGCACCACAGCTTGGGTGTGAGGGACCCTGCAGACGTGGTGCTGCCGCTGGGCCGTGGGCATCCAGACTCTGGACGGCAGCTTGTGGTTGAGCTGCGACAGTTCGGAGATCAGGCGCTGGGTCTTCTGCTCTTTGGTCGGCAGGGTCGCCAAGCGCTTCCCAATCCCCAGCAGAGACTTCACAAAGTCCCTCTGTGGGCGGAGCCTCTCGGGCTGAGGGACACGTGACAGGTCATGTGACTGCTCTCATTAATAGTCATTTCTCTCTCAAACTCTTGTTTCTCCTGGGTCGCCATGACGACGGCTTCTCTTCATCACGTCTCAGAGGGACAAATCTAATCCTCTGGTTGTGAATCGATGAAATCTAACATTTTCAAATTTTCCCTCATCAACACTAAATATTCATCAATAACCGATCACGCGTGAACCTGCAGGTGGCGCTGAACCCTGATGCTACACGCATGACACGCAACATGAGCTCCAACAATGAAACACGTCACTAATCTGAAAAATGGACGTGTGTCAGATACAGTGATTATTGATGGATTGACAGTGGGAGAGGCGGCCTAGTGGCCAGGGAGACATCGGACCAGAGGGTTGCCGGTTCGAGGCCCAGTCCCCCCCAACAAGAGACTCCTCCTCTGAAGCCCTTCTGTGGCCTTGCATGCGCCTCAATGCCGAAGACAAATGTCCCCTGACTTGTGTGTTTGAGCATGTGTGGTGTCTCACCTCCTCGTGAACAGCCTCCACCTTCAGGTGGCTCCCCGTCCGCGAGCCCTGGGTGGCGTCGGATTTGGACCTCTGGTGGCTCCTCCTGGACGGGGACACAAACGGGTCCGTGTCCCCGCACGGGACGTCCCGGAGGGAGGAGCCGCCCGCCTCCGGGTTGCTGCTGTTGTTCCTGCGGTGACGGTGGCGGGACGGCGAGGAGGGCGGGCTCTGAGGCGCGGCCGGCTTGAACTGCTCGGACAGGATGAGCTTCCTCAGCTTGGCTCCTCTGGAGTGGCGCTGGGTGGAGATGTGCATGTCGGAGGAGTAGGCCCCCAGGAGCCAGGCCGTCAGCAGGGAGAAGGCGATGCTCCCTCTGCAGCGATGGATCTGAGACGGATCAATACGTTGATCAGAGACAGGAAGGAGGAGGAGGCAGACCCCGCTCACCCCAGAATCAGGACTCACCAGGTAGGGTCGGATGGCGTCGCCCACCTCCGTGTCCATGTGCACATACATGTTGAGCAGCTGTGGCAGGTAGAAGTCCAGCTCCTCGTGGGGGAAGCTGAAGAGCCGGTTCCCGATGTAGGCCTGGACCCCCGGCTCCTTGGACTTGTACAGGTAGGAGATCGCCATGGAAACGTCAAAGAGTTTGGACTCAAAGAGACGCAGCAGCCAAGACTGTTTGGAGGAGGAGGAGGATGGAGCAGACGGAGGCGGAGGACCTCCTCGTGGCTCCTCCGCCTGGATGGAGCTGCTCTCTGGAGCGTCTCTGCTCTGCAGCTGAACTTTGAGGAGAACCTCCTGACAGGCCTTCAAAGCCACTTCAGGATCAATCACTGCAACACAAACAGAACGTCCCATCAACACCTCTGACTGACTAACTGTACTGAACCTGAACCTCCATGTTACCTTGTTCTCCTCCAAGGTCCATCTCCATGGCGTCCTCTGAGATGACGTCCAGCGGAGGACTGGGCCCTCGCTGCTCGCTGGATGCGCCGCTGCCGATTCCTTCGCTCACGCTGCTGATGCTGCCGGAGCTGCCGATGCTGCCGCTGGGGGAGGAGCTACGGGGGCTGGCGCTGGGGGAGGACGGCTGCTCGCTATGAGGGGGTGGGGCCAGCTGAGGGCGTGGGTGGTGGTGGTGGTGATGGTGGTGGTGGTGGTGGTGGTGGTTGGGACAGTCTGAGGAACTCTCAGAGCAAGAGGAGGACGAGGAAGATGAGGAGGAGGAGGCGCTGGAGGGGGAGGAGGGGCATGAGAAGGTGGTGGGGGAGGAGGGGGCCGGTGGAGGTGCAGAGTGGGAGGGGCTAAGGTGGAGCGGCTGCACAGCTGGTGACAGGAAGACCTCTGCGTCGGCCATTTTGAAAGATAAGACCTAAAAACAAGAGAAAAGAAAATGTTGCAAAGAGCAGCAGGACGTCCTGAGAGGAAGAGTCCTAAGACACGCACCTGAGGGACACACACTTGAGGGACACACACCTGAGGGGCACGCATACTTGAGGGACACACACTTGAGGGACAACCACCTGAGGGACACGCACCTGAGGGGCACGCATACTTGAGGGACACACACTTGAGGGACAAACACTTGAGGGACACACGCACCTGAGGGACACGCATACTTGAGGGACACCTACCTGAGGGACACACACACACGAGGGACACACACCTGAAGGACACGCATACTTGAGGGATACGCACCTGATACGCACCTGAAGGACAACCACCTGAGGGACACGCATACTTGAGGGACACACACCTGAGGGGCATGCATACTTGAGGGACACACACTTGAGGGACAACCACCTGAGGGACACGCACCTGAGGGGCACGCATACTTGAGGGACACACACTTGAGGGACAACCACCTGAGGGACACGCACCTGAGGGGCACGCATACTTGAGGGACACACACTTGAGGGACACCTACCTGAGGGACACACACACGAGGGACAAACACTTGAGGGACACACGCACCTGAGGGACACGCAGCTGAGGGACACGCATACTTGAGGGACACCTACCTGAGGGACACACACACACGAGGGACACACACCTGAAGGACACACATACTTGAGGGATACGCACCTGATACGCACCTGAAGGACAACCACCTGAGGGACACTCATACTTGAGGGACACACACACCTGAGGGACAACCACCTGAGGGACACACACCTGAGGGACACGCATACTTGAGGGACAAACACTTGAGGGACACGCATACTTGAGGGACACACACCTGAGGGACAAACACTTGAGGGACACACACGAGAGGGACACGCATATTTGAGGGATACGCACCTGAGGGACACACACCTCAGGGACAAACACACACGAGGGACACGCATACTTGAGGGACACACACACGAGGGACACACACCGGAGGGACAACCACCTGAGGGACACACATACTTGAGGGACACACACTTGAGGGACAACCACCTGAGGGACAACCACCTGAGGGACACACATACTTGAGGGACACACACTTGAGGGACAACTACCTGAGGGACACGCACCTGAAGGACACGCATACTTGAGGGATATGCAGCTGAGGGACACGCACCTGAGGGACACGCATACTTGAGGGATACGCACCTGAGGGACACACACCTGAGGGACACGCCGGAGGGACAAACACTTGAGGGACAAACCGGAGGAACAAACACTCGAGGGACACACACACGAGGGACACGCATACTTGAGGGATACGCACCTGAGGGACACGCACACGAGGGACACGCACACGAGGGACACTGACAATCAATGCGATTCCAGGAAGAGAACATTTGTGTCTTCTTTTTGTAAATGATCAATAAAATGGAACCTCATGATCTTTTTGATTTGAGGTTTTAACACTTTTTAAATGATTGTTTCCATGACGACGTCTCCAGGCTGGAACTAACGTGTCTGGAACACGTCTTAGGTGGCCAGGTAGTGATGACATCATAACAATAACATGCTTATCGCACACATCTGGGTATGATGTCATCAGAGCTGTGTGTGTGTGTGTGTGCGTGCGTGTGTGTGCGCGTGTGTGAGAAGACGCCCTCCGCCCACGCTCCACATCTGGAAACCATCTCTCACACACCCACGCACAGACCCATACAAGCAATAATGCTGTGTGTGTGTGTGTTGGAACTGGAGCCACAGTAATTAGTCAGTGGATTGATTATCTTTAGTAATTGATTCACGTTTGAAGATTATAATAGCAATTACTGAGAGATTCCACTGACTCTCAAATATCGTCAGGTCAAACTCAAATATTCACTTCCCACACAATTAATGAGCCAATCATATATTCAATAGAAGTCAGTGAAATGAGGAGGATATTCGTGGTACGGGTCAAAGGTCATCACTCTCTCACACATACACACACACTGTTTTTCTTTACAATATTTACATCCCCATTTAAAGACGTCATGTTTCACTCCTCTCAGAATAACTGCACACTTGGTACGGGGAGTTAAAGTGATAAATACGGTGGACGTGATGTAACAATTTAAAGAGACGCGCGGCCATAATACGCCACAGACATTGCGCGTGAAACGTCGCCGAGAGATGCGACATCCAAGAGGTGGATCTATGAAACGTTGCTAAAGGAGCCTCGGCGGGACGTGCCGCAGGGTGGAGCCGGGGAGCGGAGCAGGACACCGGGCTGCCGAAGGCCCTCGGTCCGGCGACAACACAGCAAACACGGGACGGCACTCGGACACTCACCCGCTCCGGGATGCAGTTTAATCCGGGTTTCTGCTGGGCAGTTTCCGCTTTAAATCCCGCTCCTCAATCCGGGGTTAGTTCCGGGTTTAATCCCGGTCCTCAGAGGCTGAGCTGCGCCATCTGGTCCGGGTTCTCTGGCTCGGCTAGGAACGGCTCGGCTGTGACGCAACATCCGTCAAAACTGCAGCAGGCGGAAACTCCGGGCACTTCCGAGGATGTTTCCACAATAAGAGCACAGAGACACGTTTTGCCTTGAAAAAACACGCGCTGTTGTATTTCTTTTCTTGTCAAACTAACACGCTGTAGTAATGTCTGATATTTCTTTTCAAATGATGATTTCATGTATTTAATAATAACAACGATAATAATAATAATAATTTCCTTGTGATGTATTTAACACATAAAGCGGTTAAATTGGACTCATTCCCTTGATTTCATTTCATGTTTTCCTCTCTTCTGAAAGATGAAAACAGTAGAGAAATAATGAGGTTCTGATTTAAAAATCAAAAGATTTTTGTGCCAGTCCTTTATTCCACTCAGTCATTGTAGGAAAATAGATTCACATTAAAGTTTGTCCTCCTTCACCTTGTTTCTCTTCACAACAAACAGCAGAGACACACAAACAGAGGCAGCAACACAAAGTCATTTCACCCAATATGTCAATTCCAAACTCAAGAACAAACCAGGGAAGGTTCATTTAGATTTCACACGTTGGCCGACGTCGACCTCTGACCTTGGAAAATGTATTATCATAATAATAAAGTGCAGAAAAAAAGCCAGCAGGTAACAGGAAGAAAGGGTTTTAAAGTTAAGATCATTTACAAAACCTGGCAAACAGTCACAGGAAAACCATGCAGGAGCCCAAAGCAAAGATTCTAATAACACATCGTCATAGCAACAGTAAGACTGCCAATAATAAAATCTGCACATCCACAAGCTGTACAACTGCATGTACAGAGTCACACAACCACAACAACAACAACAGGAAATGAAGACCAACAAAGAGATAAATAAACAGGAAACAGTGGGGATGTCCTGAAACACCCAAAAAACCAAAGGATCTAATGGAAGTAAGAGTCTGACCAGGATCTGACAAACCAACAATCACACGAATCCATGAACCTGATTCATTGGAACATTTGTAAAGACTGGACAAGAAAAAATATTGTTTGAAAAATCTCCTCATCACAAGCTTTAATGTCAGCGCTCTGCTACCCGAATCCCGATTAATACATCTTTGATTATCTGACCCGTTTCTGGTTTTGCTTTTTTCCACAGTGAAAGATTCAAACATTTCTCCTCCAGCCACAGTGCTCTGCCTCTTCTCTAGTCAACTTCCCTTTAAACCCTTCCATCGACACAGCAAACATCTCAGCTCGCCTTCTAGTCTGACCATTCACTCACCAAACTCTCCGATATCACACAAAGTTTCACTCTGACCAAAGTCCCGTGATCAAATTAAGCCCCGAGCATCACGTCCAGCCAATTATAAGGATAAATGATCATTATTCATCGGTTCCCGCTCTGTCTGACAGGAGCCGAGACTCGGAGGACGTCTGTCTCCTCATAATGGCGTTTTAATCAACGCTCATCCTGCAACGACACTCAAGGCCAAACTCACTTTCCCAGCATGCAACAGGTACGATATTAACAGTCTTCTCAGTGTCCCTTTAACTGCTGTCACAGGACGGAGGGACACACACACACACACCGGTCTTAGAAATATGTGATAACAGGATGGAAAAGTGGGAGGAGCTACAGCGAGGCTGAGCCCTGCGGTTTGTAGCACCAACGATGAAGAAGAGGCAGTTTGGCAAAGATGAAGAACAAAAATGAGAAATGTGACATCACCAGACTCCTCCCCCTTAAACTAGAGAAAAATGTTACCATCAATACTTTCACTTCAATCGGGTCCTTTTTCATCGGCCGCTGTGGAAGGAGGAGGTCTGTGCGAGTCTGATTGGTCGTCGTCCCCCTTGACGCAGACAGCAACAGGAAGTTAGTGCAACGTACAGCAGCGGCTAAGCAATAAAACGTAAGTGCTACAGAAGCTCGTGTAACTTTGTGCTTTGTTCTTTGTGCAACAACAAACTTTCACTTTGTTGAAAGGACAAAATGTTGCACTGAAGCTCTGCTGGGGGCGGAGTCACGTGGCGACCTGGAGGGCTGAGCGCCAGGGAAAAAAATCCTCACTTCCGGTTTCATCTGAGGCTCAGATGAGTGCGAGAATTGACATTTCTATTCAATGAACACACATGTGTTAAATGTGTGTGAATCCATCTATTTTGAAAATAAAAGTTGATATTTCGGACAGAGATGGACTGTGAAATGAAATAACACCTGGAGTGAAATTAGCGTCAAAACAAGAAGAACATTAGTGTCAATACTGATTTACAGGTTTTGAATGGCGCCCAGCCCGAGCAATCACAGGCACGAGTCGGTGAGCCACGCACCCCCCCCCCCCCCCCCCCCCCCCCCCGGGAGCCCCCCCCCCCCCCCCCCCCCCCCCCAGAGTATTTCAACTTTTCACATTCATTGAGAATGATGTCTTTGAAACTCATTTCAAGACCAGCCTCGTCTTCTGACCCTAACGCCCTCGTTCATTTAGAAAGATTTATAATTCCATTTTACCCGATATTTCAGCCTTAAACTTTTCACATAAACACAAATATCAACTAAAACCCACAGTGATCAACCACAACACAACAAACTCAGGCCGCTTCGCACAAAAAGAGAGAGAGACAAACGGTTCAGAGCCACTTCCTGTTTCCTCCATGAGCTCCAGACCTGGACTGGCTCAGACCCGTACTTCAGTACTGGATTTCTCTATTTATTCCATGACTCGGCTGATGTGAAGCAGACGACCAAACCTCAGCACAGGGAACCGTTCAAAGAGTGAGGAAACAAGGAGGCAAGGAGGCAAGGAAGGAAGGGAGCCAGGTAAAGGAGCATTGGTATGATTCAGGGCCCTCCCACCTGAGGAGTCGTCATCCTGGTGTCAGCCACAGTTGAGACACACAGGTGCGCGCACACACGCACACACAGTATTCACAAGTTTCTGAGTCATAGGACAAGTGTGAAGGACTTGGCTTCATGTTTCCCGGATTGGCTCTCTGCTGTCGCCAATCTGGGATTTCCACCAATAAGGAGACAGAGAGGTAAAGGGGGCGGGGCAGTGTGGCAGGTGAGGTACAGGCTGAGCAAGAGCTGATTTATTTATTTTTTTTAAGATGGAAGCTAAGAGAGCTAGTGTCCCTCCCTCTGTGAGGAGGTGCTCTCCTCCTGCCCACTCCTCATCGGCGTGGAGGAGGAGGAGGTTGGAGGGAGCAGCTCCATCGGCGTGAGCGTTATCTCCACCTCCGCCTGCTCCTGGTGGAGCGTGGGCAGAGGGAGGGGGGGAGGAGCGCTGCTGTTATTATTGCTGGGTCTGGGAGCTTTCTGGATCACCTCCACCATGGAGGTCCGTCCCGCCGCAGCCAGCTCCCAGTTGGGACTCCCAGGAGTCTGCAGGAGGAGCAGCGGACGGGGGTCCTGCTCCTGCTGACACTGCACCACCACACCGCGGTGCTCCACCGGCAGCTGGCTCAGCACCAGCCCTGGCTGCTCCTGGATCAGCAGCTCCAACACAGGCTGCGAGGAGGAGGAGGAGCAGGCTTTTTGGATGACCCCCCCTGTCAGGGAGGTGATGATGGGAGGGTGGCAGGGCAGAGCAGGAGGAGGAGGAGGAGGAGGAGGAGGAGGAGGAGGCAGGACGTCCTCAGGCCGAGGTTTTCTAGGTCGTCCACGTTTGCGTTTCACTGGAGGAGCATTGATGGCGGAGGACACGCCCACTGCACCAATCGACATCACCTCCAGGGGGCGCTTGGTGCTCCGTGCCCTCTGCACCACAGAGGTGGGGGCTGCTTGGAGTTGATGCTGAGGAGGAGGAGGAGGAGGAGGAGGAGGAAGAGGAGGTGGGGCCACCTCTCTCTCGTAGGACAGGCAGCCCTGAGGTAAGATCATTACTGGGACGGGCCCGCCCTGCTGCTGGGGCAGTGTTGCCATGGCGATGACCTTTACCCCGCCACCACTGGCGGCCGCGGCAGCAGCCGGACCTCCGGATCCGGACGCCCCACCGACAACGGAGGCGTCTTTGGGAGCCAGCGAGGGCGGAGACGAGCGGACGGACAGCTGCGTCTTATCAGGGATGGAGCTCCGAGGGAGGATTCTGGGTAACTGCTTCATGAAGGCCTCCACCTGCCGGATATTCGTTTACTCATGTGAAATAAACTCACAATACAATATAAGTTTGGGGACGGACACAGAGGGAAACATTCACCTACCGCAGGGCGCAGAGAGGAGGAGGAGGGAGGAGCCTCCAGGGAGGAGGGTTTGGCTGACTTGTCCGCAGAAGGTAACTTCAGCGAGGAGGCGGAGTCTCCGGGCTCTTTCTGGACACAGACAGGAAGCGATGAGCCAGGCTCGATCGGACATACCGTGATTGATTGACAGGATCCAACCTTGTGATCAGCTGCTGCATCTCCCTCGGCTTTAGGGAGGACCGGAGCTTTCTTGATGACCTTGTGGGTTTTGGCTGGACCTCCTGCAGACGAACAAAGACATGAGCCAATCATCTGTCAGAGACTCCGCCCCCTCCTGCGCGGGGCTGAACAAAGCCACAAACAGACCTGCAAGCGTGGCCGAGGCCACAAGCTCGGCCTGGCTGCAGCGCGGGTTCACGATGTGCTCCTGGATCAGGTACCGAGCGATCTCCACCACCGTGTCGAAGGAACGCTTCAGGATCTTCTGTGCCCAATCGCAGATCAGCTCGCACGCCGCCTCTGTCACTTCCTGTTTGTAAGTCTGCACCAGTTCGGTCAGCTCGGCCTGAGGAGGAAGAGGAGGAGCTTCAGCTGATGCTCGGTGTGGTTGTGGAGTGGTAAGTGCGTGTTACCGGGTCGTTCTTCAGGTCCAGGTTGGGCAGCAGAGGCATGTTGAGGACCGTCTTCCTCCTGATGCCACTGTAGCAGTACGTATGATCGGATTAAAGAATCAACGTCCAGAGAACTATCCTCATTATCATTCTGATGGAAACCAGTCTTGACTGAAAGCTGGTTCTGGACTCTTAACAGACATTCAAAAAAAGCAGTGAAGGAGCCAGGAGGTGAAAGGATATTTGGACTGTCCTCTCCCGCCCAGACGTCTAGCCTTGATGTTGGGAAAAATGTCTCGGATGATTTTCCCAAAGTTGGCCGCGCTCAGAGGACGATGCTGCAGGTTGTCACAGTATCTCCTACAGGACAGAGGAGGAGGTCAGGGGTCACATGACCCAACAACTCTAGATAGTGCGTGTGTGTGCGTTTCCTGACTTGTAGGTCTCGTAGACATCCTGTTTGGGCAGACAGGTGTCTGAGTGCTCCTCCAGGTGACTGCGGATCCAGTTACAGGTGTGAAGCTGGTCGGCTGTGTTGAACAGGCTGCTATCACCAATGCTGCACACGCACACGCACGCACACACACACACACAGACACATTCCACACAACTCAACTCTTGTGTGTTTAACTAATTTAATGAACATTTGAAGCAGGCCCAGTGCTGACCTCTTGTCTCCAGAGCTGGGTCCCGAGGGCAGCTGGAGGTACAGGTACAGTTTATCATTGTCAGAGAATCTCTGGACTTCCTGCTGTTAAAGAGGAGACGAACACTGAAAACATCCACCAGAATACACCAAGGCAAGAAAAAGAATCAGGTGCGATGAGATGGGTTCACAGGACATCGGATCTTACCAGGATCTGATCCACTTTGGTCTGAACACTCTTCCTACAGGTCAGAGAGAGACATCAGGGTCACACACAGGAACCAGGATTCACAGAGCGCATCTCTGACATGTCAACTTACGAGATGTTGTTTTTGAGTTTCTGCAGGAGCATGCTGGGCTCCGTGTCGCCCTCCTCCAGGCCGGCGTCCCGGGGCGCCTGGTCCTCCGACATCAGGCCGACTAACCGGTGCTGAGAGGAACCATCTGACAGGAAACACAGGGTAACCATGGTAACTGAGCAGGCTTGGATTGAATGTGATGAACCAAGTCTACAGTTGTCCATATGATAAGGGATTTAAGCGTATGTAGAGGGCGATGGATATAAAATGGTCGAAATGTCATTAATTACTACAATCATTTTTGGTATTTTCATCTGGAGATAAGCCAACTTGATTCAATGTTAATATTCCATCCTGTACAGCTCCATTTAAGACAATATGTCATTCATAAATAAACGTGCACCCATGATTGGACTTCTACACAGGGACAGGAAGTGATTGTTTTAACAGGACCACAGGAGAGGGGGGGTCGTATATTTGGACTGGGGCCTTTTCCACAGCCCGGGTCACACCGCTGTCAGGTGACCGCACACAGGCTCACACACCCCGGGTCACTCCGTCAATCCACCAGGGGAAGGAACCAAAGTAGCCCGCGGTTTCCGTCCCCCACACCGCCTCAGAGACACGTTAATGTCCGGCTAATGCACTCGGTTAGAGCCAGGGGAATGACTCTGAGACGCTGTTAGGAGACCCGGGAGCGGGGGGGGGACAGACTGACACACGGGGAACCGACCCTGAGACACGGTTAGACTCGGTCGCGGGGACACAGGGGGCAGACTGACGGAAAGGACGAGGGACACGTTCATAAACGGTTAGAGACAAAAAGGGACACTCCCGCCGACATAGCCGCACTCGCGCACGGTTAGCTAGCAGCTAACCGTTAGAGTCAGGGTAACTAGCCTAGCCGGTAGCATTCAACTAGCATTAGCTATCGCGGCCCGAAACAGCCATTTAACATGTTTTAAAATGCAACTTTAAACACGCGAATTATTCCGTAAAGCAGCGGATTTATTCTCGTTATAAAGATAACTCTGTTTAGTGAGAACAACCCAAGCAATTATTTTAAAACAGAAAAAGAAAGTACCTGAGCCAAGATACAGCAAAAATCCCCCTTCAGATTATTTTGTGATTGGACGACTGTGTTATGTCTGCCTGACTACAAAGACATCGTCTGTTCTGATTGGTGCGCTGTCGCACATTTACCCAGATACCGGGAGCGGCTGATACCTCATTCGTCGAGCAGAATTATTTTTGTGGCACAGATTATTCTGGTTGGAGGCCTTTTCCTGGTCTGCCCAGTTACAGAACAGATATTTTTTCTGGTGAAATCTGCATAGCAACAGATGTTTATCACACACGTGGAAAACAAATGTGAATATTCAAGGTTTGTTATACTAAAAAAGAGAAAAGAACAGAGATTAATATCATTAATTTGTGTTAGTTCTTGGCTATTTTAGGGGCGAACTTTTTTCATTTTAAAGTAGACCGGAATTCCATAAACATCTTTTACATAAGAAAATGAATTGCAGTGTTTCCACTTCTGATGTGAGCAGCTGAAAACAGTTGGCTACTGTACGGCTACTGTACGTTTGTGTTTTAAATTTTGCCAGCTTTTACCAGATTCTTGTGCTTAGAAGAATAAACTGTGATTTTATGGTTTGTGACATTTATTTTCCATCATACAAAATAGACACTGAACATCGGAAAAACAAAGTGGGAGAAACGCGAGTAGAGAAAGAGCTCATCTTCATCCAGGTCAGCTCGTCTTCATTCAAAGCCGCTGCACGGACACACAAAGACAAACATGAGTCAACACAGGGTGACACCACAGTTTCTGTCTCTCTGCCTCCGGTGAACTTTGACCTCACCTGACCATACGAGCAATGTCCCAGTTGGTCTCAGAGGACAGAGGACCGACGATCTCCACGCCCTCCTCTGTTACTATGGCGATCTCATGCTAAAACAAACAAGACGTGGCTCAGTAACAGCAACACTACATGTACTTAAAACAGATAAAAAAACACCAGTGATTTTGTATAGCGAGGGGACAGTTTCACTTCTTCCGTCCCCAGAATGCAGTGCGGTCAGGAGTCCTCTGTTGTGATGTCACAGCATTATGGCGAACAGGTGAAGTAGAACCACCGTAGTGAAGGGAACTCACTCTGTTGTAGGAGCGAGCGTCTCTGTAGTAAAGAACTTTGAGGCATCGCTCAAGCAGGTCCCGGGCCTCCTGCTTCGTTATCTCCACCTTGTTCTCCACCACCTCCCTCATCAGAGGCTACACACACAGACGGAGCTCGGTGATTGGGGTTACTGATCACCAATCAGTTTGACATTTTAAGACTGAAACAGAATCCAGCTCAACTCTCACCTGAGCCAGGTACGCTCCAAAGCCAGTAGCCACTGTGGGTGCCTCGTAGGCCACACCCAGCTTGTCCACGTAACCAAGGAAACTACAGCGAGTAAAGACGGCCCAGGGGTTAATGGTGACCTTACGTTTCCTGTGAGGACAGGGAGTGATGTCAGGGGTCTCACCTCTCTCCGTTGTAGAAGCCTCCGATCACCACGGTGTTCCACAGAGGGTTCATCTTGCTGCGGCGGTTGTACATGACTCTGGTCAGCCACGAGTGCACCGCCTTCGGACTGTAGCTGTGACCGTCGCCCAGCAGCTCCTCGTCAATCCTGTTACCATGGCGACATTCAGAACACCGAAGCAATGCAAACACTTCCACGCTTGGACCACTACATTCATTCATAGTCTATTTCTGGCTGATATCGAGTCTGGAACAGAGTTCCCGACAGTAAGCAAAGTTTGACCGAGCTGCTTACACCATCTGTTCGATGACCTGCTTCAGGTACTGGTAGTCAGCGTAGTCTCCTGAAGCCCCCAGGATGGTGTTGTTGTTCACCTGCAGCACAAAAACGGGGTTACTCCAATCCACCGGCCAAGCAGAGGTCCAGAAGCAGCCGACTCACCTTCATCAGGCGGGAGATGTTCCTGAACCGAGCCAGAGAGCCGTAGGACCCCAGCATGTCGGCCGCGATCATCACCCCCCCGGTGAACTTCACCCCCAGCACAGAGGTCCCCGTCACCATGGGGTTCCTGTGGAGAGCCAACGATACTTTACAGGCCCAAAGTACAGTTCTTCACCAGATACCAGAACATTGGGCACTTTGCCAGATTCAGATCATCTCATTTTCCCCGAATAGATAGATAACTTTATCAATCCCCGCGGGGAAATTATGGAAGAGCCTTTGACTCAAGTCGCTTTCTGTGTTTTCATGATTCAAGTCGAAAGTGAGTTTAAACGTAAAGGTACACGACTCACAGCTGATGTAACATCTTCAACAAGAGATTCAAAGATTAAAAACCCTCGCTATGTTAGCTAACATTTTAGCACAGCGAACGGTTAGCTAGCCTAGCTAATTGTTAGCTGGCGGAGCTAACTGTGAGTCAGCAAAACTCACAGGCAGCAAATCGCACGTTCTCCAAGTTGAAATGGTGAGGGTGGACCATGAAATGTCGGTTTTTTAAGTTCCGTCGTGTCTAATGAATTGGAGTTAGTACAGTTAGCTTAGCATCGTTTAGCTTCCGGCTCTCCGCGATGAGACAGCACCGCGGCGGAGACGGAGCGGAACCGGAGGCCGGGCAGCGGTGCGTGCGTGTCGGACTCACAGCGTGTGCCGGACCGGGCCACAGGAGGAGCTGGACCCGGCGCTAGACCCGCTGCCGCCGGGGAAAGAGTAGAACTGTCCCGGCTTCGGCCCGTTCTCCCACAGACTCAGCTTCACCACGGACTCCATGTTGATCTTCTGCCGGAAGTGAGGGCTGCGCGTCGTCTTGACGCGGTGATATGACGCCACGGGGCGCGGCGTGTGACGTACACGGCAGACTCGAACAGAAACACGAACAGAGGTTGCGCTGCCGCCGGGGAAAGAGTAGAACTGTCCCGGCTTCGGCCCGTTCTCCCACAGACTCAGCTTCACCACGGACTCCATGTTGATCTTCTGCCGGAAGTGAGGGCTGCGCGTCGTCTTGACGCGGTGATATGACGCCACGGGGCGCGGTTTGTGACGTACACGGCAGACTCGAACAGAAACACGAACAGAGGTTGTTTCTGGTCCAGATAATTCCTCGTGAATTGAAAGATTGGTTCAGTATTAATGATGAATGTTTAATGAGTGTTTACAAAGAAGACAAAACGAAACTTGATCTCCTTTTATTGATTTATGTGGCACATGTTGACGCTTATTCATCGGGCTGCTGGGTCGGTTCATTCTTCAACTCCACAGACCTCTTGTGACAAAATCCTGTGAGGAGGAGAGAGAGGAGGAGAGGAGGTGTCACTGTATATCGTAGCGTGCAGTGTATCTTGTACATCTGTTTTGGAGCCTGTTTGGATTTCCCCACTGTGGGTCCATAAAGGATGATCAGCGATCGATCGGATCGATTGGCTCCGCCCACCTGCTCGTCCATCGTAGCTGAAGTGTCTCTCCACATTGATTGACAGGCACTCAGACTTCCGCACAAATTCACCCTGGTCAGATTTCAGCTGCTCGGCGTCTGTGTGCAGCCCCTCCCTCCCTGAGGACAGACACACAACGTGAGCGAGTGTGTGCGTGCGCGCGTGCGTGCGCGTGCGTGTGTGTGTGCGCTCACTGTAGAACAACAGGAATCGGCCCTTAGCCTCGGTGAAGAGCATCTGTAAACAGTCGGAGCAGCTCTGATACACGTCCAGGACGCCAGATTCGTTGTATGATTCAACGTGTCCGTTCTTGTCCACGACTAGCACGCACGCACACACACACACACACGCACGCACGCACGCACAGACAGGAATAAGCTGACGTCATTCAGTGCACAGTATCCTAGTTGTATCAATAGTTTCATCCAAGTATATTTTATTTTTCTCTATTTACAGACGTCCATGAATAAAAGTGATAGGACATTTGATATTATTTCATTCAATAACTCGTAAGAAAGAAAATAATAATCAATAACATTCATCTACACTTCGGCGCATCCATCTGCTCACTTAGACTTTACGGTACTTAAATGTGCTCTTAAGCGGTACTGTAACGTGTGACTTACTGCCGCTCTGCACGGACATTGAGTGTTGGGGGTCAGAGGTCGTCAGGTTCAGTGTATAGGTGATACACCAGTTATCCCTGAAAACAACACACAACAGTGAGTGTGTGTGTGTGTGTGCGTGCGTGCGTGCGTGATCAGCTAATCGGACCTGAGCAGGTTCCTCTCCTTGAACTCCAAGGTCGTGTTCTGGTCCAGGAGGCGGAGCTGCACATGGGAGCTGTTCAGGTTTGGAAACACCTCCCACGCGTTCTCATGGTCTGAGGCCGACCAGACCAGAACCCAGTCCCCCAGGACCTGTGGGACAACAGGTCTGAGCAACGACACACACAAGATAACACACACACACACACACACACACTGGGGGACTCGCCTTGTGCAGCTGGTCTTTGTGTAGCACCGCGTTCACCCCGTCACAGTCCGCAGGGTTAGGCGTCGGGGTGCCCGTCACCACCTTCACCATCATCATCATCATCATCATCTTCATCACTGGCTGCTTCATGGTGTCCTGAGGGAACCAAACCGCTGATGCGCGCAGGTGGAGAGAGAGTCGCTTATATCGCCCCGTGGAGGCGGAGTCAGCGTTCACTGGGTTATTGAACCACAAAGAACAGGTCAACAACCGACCAACCCTTCACACTCACACATTCATCTCTCATGTGTACATTGTCTCTGGACTTGGTTTTGATCCTCAAAACATCCGATAACTTCAATATTATTTTCTCTTGAATCTCTGGTCTAACGGAGGGACCTCAGATCAGGAGCCGATTGTTCCGGAGACTGGAGGACAAATACCGGGAAAGACCACCACGCAGACTTTGAGTTCACAAACTCACCACAGTTTGCTTGCTTTCCAATTCGGTTGTTAATTAATCCTTTTTTTCTTGCTGACGAGCGATAGGGAAACTATTTTTTCAACTCTTCACATTTCTCTCAGTAAACCTGTTTGCCTCAGGCAACAAAGACACAGAGCTTGGATGTATTTCTCATTTTATTATAGATAGAAACAGGTTCGCCTCGGCCTTACTTTATAAATGAAGTGGGACTATGGCGATTCAGGGAAACCATGAATCCTTCGTAGGGGAAAATAAACCCCTAAACTCAAATCAAATCTAGTTTAAACATAGTGTCACGTTTGCTGGTCTCACCCAATGAACCTGATCAATCACCGCGATGGTGAGGAACCTCAGGCAGAAATCACGAAACTCCTAAACAACCACAAAGGTACCACAACGGTGTTTGTCTGCCAACACAATCACCACAACCCTAACACAAAGCTCTTTTCACCACGTGCGATTCTCCACACACTTGGAACCAGACGAGGAATAACAAGTGCTGGGCCACCACCACATGTTTAATCACGATGAATCGCATTATTTCCTGCGATTCAAAATTCAACAAGGAATTCAAAAGGAACGTACGGCTCACTTCTATTTGAAAAGTACGGAAGGAACATGAAATATAAAACCAGCACATGCTGAGCAGCAGCAAGTTCACATTCATTGAGCTGAACAGGTAACATGTGTCTTGAATCAGGGAGCAGCTTAAACCGTCTACGTTCAGTAGCAAGTGTCCCTGTTAGAGCAGTGGTTCTCAACTGGTGGGTCGTTTGGAGTGGCTCCCCCCAAACGGGCCCCTCGCTGAGTAGTTACACAATGATAACATGAAGTCCATCGATGCATTTACGGAGAAACGCGCTCCGCTCTGAGTCTCCTCCTGTTCAGCGGTCTTAGGCCCCACCCCCCCAGACGCGTGAGTGACTGATCAACCAACCAATACTGATCCACTACCCGCCCCTCCTGTCGGTATGTGAATTCAGAGCCAGTGAGAGATGTTAATTTCAACATGTAGGAACGGGTGAAATCAACCAGGGGGCGGGGCTACCACTGACGTTGGCGGGAAAACACACAGAGACAGGAAGTAACGGAAGAGGTAAGCAAACAAGAAACCAGGAAGTGATGGATGAGACATGAGTGAAAACACACATGAAGCACAACTTAACACAACTTCACATAAATGAGGTGGCCACACCTCCTTCCTCTTTAAACCAATCCATTTGCTTGAATCTGAGGACAATCACAGCTGGGTTGGGATTTTTGTTATTATTTCATTTTATTCCCATGATCTAAATATTAGATTTGAATGTGTGTTGATTGTGTTTGTCACGGTGAAAAGTGGGTTAGCGCTTGAAAGTGTTTTGTAGTTTGTTGAGTTGATGCCTTTTGGGAAAATTTGGTCACTGATTCATTTTGTGTTAATGCATAAAAAGTATTTTATTGTGTAAAGACTTTTGACCAATGCTAGCGATGACGTTTTGGAACAGCATTCCCCATAATGCTTTGCCTCTAGTGCTCAGTGCCGCCCATCTACTTCCCTGCAGTGTGTGTGTGTGTTCGTGCGTGTGCGTTCTCAGTAAAACCACTGTAGCACGTCAATGAATCTTTTATTCTGCTTCGTATCTGAATCATTCGAGGAAACTTTGCAACATGAAGATTCTCTGTGAGGGCGACGCCCACAGGTCAGAGGTCAGTGTATCCTGGTGGACGCCTCAGTGCAAAAACCTGAAACACAAACACAGAGTGAGACCCAGAGTGGTCCCGGGGCGTCTGGGGGGGGGGCAGAGGAGACCCACCTTGGCTAGAGTCATACTGGTAACCGGGCTCTCCGCTGAAGCCCAGGCACCGGGCCTGCTGCCTGAAGCTCTGCAGGTCTGAGTCTTCGGCGCTGCTCCCCCGGCCTGCAGACAGACAGGGTCAGACAGACAGGCGTCTCACACACACACAACTTCTCTCTCTCTCTCTCTCTCACCCATCAGGTAGAGCGAGCGGTAGGTGGACGCCTCCTCCTTCTGCTGCTTCAGATCCAGACCCAGGAAGTCCAGCAGGCCCTGCAGGTTCGAGATCGTGGTGTTCCCGCTCAGAACCAGACTCTGGGCGCCGCTCGGCAGCGTGTGGAACGTTGAGGTGATGTTAGCGTCTGAGGACACGCACACGCGCTTCAGTTCACATGTTGCATGTTACATGTTTGAATCTGTGAGCGTGTGTCATGTGACTCACAGGAAAGTGTCATGGTGTTGTCCACGAAGGTGGCGTTGCTGATCATGCCAATGCACTTTCCGTTCCTGAGGAGGAGGAGCTCAGCTTTATTTCACTCCATGCATATTATATCATTTCTATAAAAATGGAAGTGACTCACATGTTGTTGTCTTCAGACATCTGGATGACGGGCTCTCCGGTGGAGCTGCTGAGTTTGGTGACGTTGACGTAGGAGCTGAGGGTCTTGTTGAGAAGAGCGTTCACCAGACTGTCGTCAGTGAATCCCATCAGGACGGTCCAGCGGCCCAGAATCTGCACACAGTGACACAAAGTGACACAAAGTGACACAAAGTGACACAAAGTGACACAAAGTGACACGCAGTGACACGCAACCTGCTTCTGACCATTGGTCTGCTGACCTTCCAGATCATGTTTGGATTTCGACTTAAAGAACCAAAGAGAACAGTGTGCGCGACGGTGTCCTTACCACCGCGTCAGCGTCCAGCGGGGTCGGGGCCACGGCGGCGGGACATTCCTCCGGCGCGGGGGCGGAGCTACAGAGGCAGAGAGCGGCCAGCAGGAAGTGAGAACGGAGCCACAGAGTCATGATGAAGGTCTGGAACACAGAGACCAGCAGCTCTTAAATATCCGGAAAACTTTATTGACACAAAAGGTTCTTGGATCTGACCCCCAGTTCAAATTTCAAACCCATCCCACTGTATGTTTGTGAAGGGTTTCATAACTGCGAGTCAGATAAACGCACATGCGCGCACAAGTTAAGGTACACAGGGACAACCTGCTGCTCTTGTGTGTGTGTGTGTGTGTGGTCAGGGCTGGAGGACAGGATTCTGGATTGAGCTCTTTCTTTTGCGCGAGCAGCCTCTGAAACGGAGCCAACATGCGTTTCTTGTCCACGAGGTCATTTGCACACATCGGTTCCTCCTGATCACACAGAAACACAATCTGTCAAAAGTCAGGTTTGAAACCTTCACTCTACAGTTGCTCTGTGTCTGGACTCTGGCAAATATTACATATCAATACGGGTATATGGCGGGTTTATGTTAAAGGGGACGAACTCGGGGGATTGTTCACCTGTGTCAACAAGGAGTTTTAGAACAAAGTTCAGCTCAGAACCAGAAGAAACCACTTCATCAGCAGAA
This sequence comes from Colistium nudipinnis, assembly GCA_016785305.1. Lineage (NCBI taxonomy): Eukaryota > Metazoa > Chordata > Actinopteri > Pleuronectiformes > Rhombosoleidae > Colistium > Colistium nudipinnis. The sequence goes on along the minus strand of JAFBJU010002814.1, from coordinate 78,083 downwards.
AATCAAATCCCAGGAAGAGGAGGAGGAGAGAGAATACTTGATGAAATGTTTCGTGAAAAAAAGAATCCTTTGAGTCTTGAACATCAATTATCAGATATTATTAAGTCACCATGGAAAGCTTTTTATCCATAAAAATATCAAAGAAAAAATGAAGAAATTGTTACATTGAAATATTTGAGCTGCTTTCATTCCGTGTGTTTCACGTCAATTGAGTCTGTGAACTCTGCAGGTGGACAAACTCCTGTCTGGGCAAACACTGTGTGCGTGTGTGCGTGCCCGTCTATTTCAAACCTCGTTCTCTCTTTTTTTAAAATCCACGGCGATGTGCAGGTCTCTTGAGGGAGGAGGAAACGAGCCAATCAGAGGACTCGGCCGACCACTTCCTGTTTGAATAACGAAGGTCGGGAGTGAATCGGGTCATGATCTCAATAAAGGTTTCAAGGTTTCCACTCACCTGGACCTTAGATCAAGCTGACGAGTCTCTGACAACCGTTGCTTAGCAACAGCCAACAGGAAAAATAAGTCTGGTCGTAAAAGTTCAAATAAAGTCGGAAACAGGATTTTAACCAGAGACACACACACGCTGGCACACTCACACACTCACGCACGCAGCCACGCACACTCACACACACTCGCGCACGCACACACACTCACACACACACACACTCGCACACACTCGCGCCCGCACACACACACACACATACACGCACACACTCACACACACTCGCGCACGCACGCACACACACACACACACACACGCACACACACACACACTCACACACACACACACTCGCACACACGCACACTCACACACACTCGCACACACTCGCGCCCGCACACACACACACACATACACGCACACACTCAAACACACACTCGCACACACGCACACATACACACATACACGCACACACTCACACACACACTCGCACACACGCACACTCACACACACTCGCGCACGCACACACACACACACACACACACTCGCACACGCACACTCACACACTCGCACACACACACACAAATACACGCACACACTCACACACGCACACTCACACACACTCGCACACACTCGCGCACGCACACAGACACACATACACGCACACACACGCACTCAGACTCGCACACACACAAACTCACACAAACACACACACACACTCATGCACAAGCACACGCTGGCACATACACACACTCGCGCACACACACACACTCATGCACACGCACACGCTGGCACACACACACACACACACACGCACACACTCACACACACTCGCACACACAAACTCACACACACAAACTCACACAAACACACACACTCATGCACACGCACACACTGGCACACACACTCACACACCAAGGGTTTTGTCCAATTGTGTTATGTTGGAAAACGTTCTTCACACGGACTCAAGAACATACAGCCGTTTAATAGTAATAATAGACGAAGGATTTTTTTTGCTGATGGCGTCCGTTGGAAGCTTGTGAATATCCCCCGTTCGTTATTTTTGACCCTGAATCACTTGAACTATGAATTTTGGCTCAGAGTTTCTCTAAACGTCCGAGGAGACCAGCTCAGCTGCTTCAAATACACTTTTCCACAGAAGCGGCTCATGAAACAAATGACGATGAAGATGAGGAAGGTTCAAGTTGAACTCACCGTGCTCACTTCCTGTTTGATGAAAGTGAAGATGCGGCACCAGGCTGTGAGGACGACGCTGTCTGGTGCGGCCTCGTTGCCCGGGGCAACCGGTCGTTTCAGTGATGGAGCAGAACTCGCCGGGGGACGGAGATGATGATGATGATGGAGACGAGGGGAGGCGGGGCTTATGGACAGGAAGTGATGGGCTTCTCTTTGATGAACTGAGTGTTGGAATAAAAGACGAATTTATGATTTAAATCTCTATAAACGTTATATCTGACCAGACCGGATCTGAGTTATCGACACATTCCTTTCAACTTGGACCTACCAGGTCCGAGGTCACCTGAAGGGGGCGTGGCTCGGTAGCTCCACCTGCGGATGAAAACACTGAACTTCTTCTGACGGTGACTGACTTTATTTCATCTTGCTCTAATTCAAAGCTTCGTTTCCTACAAACATGAGATGCACAAATTCAAACAGATATTTACATCTTTATTTTTCTTTTTTAAACGTTGAGGCAGAAGAAATCAGGTCCATGTCCTTCAACGAGTATTTGACTTGGTAAAATGTGAATATTTGTTCCGCACAAAAACATCAACTGACTCCACCCTCGATTTTCTCCTCTTTGCATTTTTTTAACGAAAGTCACAAATTCAGGAAGCCAGTAAAAAATTGGAGAATTTTTTTCTGGCGGAAAAGAAAATAAACGATGCAAATGTTATTCAGATAATATTGGACCGATTTTGAGGTGAAGCATTTTTTCCGGTCATTATTTAAAAAGATCCGTTTGAAGACTAAACTGGACTTTGTCTTTTGAACGGAGTATCAAACCTTGACAGATATCAAGAAAACAGATTAAAAAAGAGAGAACAGACAGGAAGTGACTTCTCTGGGAATTTGTCGCTTCGGAGCAAGAACACAAGGAAGTATGTTTATGTACATTTCCATAAATACAAGCATCAGATCATGCTGATCTCAGGAGAACGGAGGAAGGTGATTGGTCCAGCAACGACACGACAATATCAAACATGGAACTTTTTTTTTTTCTTTTTGTTTTTGTTTTCAAAAGACGAATCATAAAAAAAATACAAAATATCTACAGGGTGAACAATGATATTTTACATCTATTAAATAATAAGCTTTTTAAAGATATTAAAAAGCCCGGGGAGGATCAAACCAATCATGGGACTTTTTTTTTTTTTAAATATATATTAGAACTTTTGAAGCTTTTAAACCTGAAATCTGCGAGGAGGAATATTATGCTCTAGCTATTTTCCAAGCTACCTCACACTCACCTGGCTTCATTACACCTCTACGTTACTATGGCGACGCCGCCTCACACCTCCTCCGATTGGCTGATCAAATATTCCGCTGGCCGTCGGCGAGCGGGCAGCGGTTGCCGTGGCGAGGAGGAGGACTGCTGGTGGTGCTGATGTCTCCCGCGGAGCGAGGTGTGGTTGCCGTGGTGATGGGAGGAGGGGGGAGGGGCCGGGGGGTCGCGAAGGGACGGGGGGACGGCGGAGGACTTGATGGGGACGATCCGAGTGTCCATGACCTCACAGTCCACCTGCATCATCATCTCGTATCCACGAGACGAGTTATACAGACTCTCTGAGGAGGAGAAATCAACTCATTTAAATAATGACATCACACCCTCCACACGGTGATGTCACAGCGTGCCGATGATGTCGGTCCGACGCTTAACTCACCGTTAACCGACATCGCCGGCATCACCAGAGACATCTTGGGCCTGCTGGTTTTATTATGGCTGATGGCAGGTAACATCAGGTGATCCTGTGGGGGGAGGGGCATCTTCATCATCATCACAACCATCCACACTCTCCTGATCACCACCATCATCATCATCATCATGGTCGTCACCCTCTGACGTGAGCACCTACCCGTCTGAAGGAAACCACGTAGAAGGTGTCCTCTCTGCGGTCGATGGCGTCCAGGAAGTCGCTGTACGTGACCTCGGGACCAGGAAGAACCTGCAGCTGACTGCAGACACACAACCACACCAATCACGTTACAAACACGCCACTGATGAAGAATCATTCACACAACGATTCTCAGGTGGAGATGAAACCTTTCTAAGGAGCGATGAGTCTGGATGGGCAGATATCTGGAGAAGTTGGTCTTCCTCAGCTGAGCTTTCTGCAACACAAACAATATATATTACTCATGAAGAAAAAGGAGGAGGAGGAGAAGGACATGAAGATGAAGAAGAAGGAAGAGGAGAAGAACATGAAGAAGGACAAAGTGAAGATGAAGAAAATGAAGACGGAGAAGAAGAAGGAGCAGGAGCAGAAGACCATGAAGTTGGAGAAGAAGAACATGAAGATGAAGAAGAAGAAGGAGGAGAAGAAGATGAAGACGGAGCAGAAGAACATGAAGATGAAGAAGAAGAAGGAGGAGGAGAAGAAGATGAAGACGGAGCAGAAGACTATGAAGATGGAGAAGAAGAACATGAAGATGAAGAAGAAGAAGGAGGAGAAGAAGATGAAGACGGAGCAGAAGACTATGAAGATGGAGTAGAAGAACATGAAGATGAAGAAGAAGAAGGAGGAGGAGAAGAAGATGAAGACGGAGCAGAAGACTATGAAGATGGAGAAGGAGAACAAGAAGTCACCTGGGCGATCTTTGCCTTCTTGACCTTGGTTTTTCCTCCAGATTTCTTCCTGTCGATCTGATGACGGTGAACCCAACCCCTCAGCTCGTCTGCCAGCCTGACCAATCAGAAACGAGTGGGCGGAGTCAGCAGGCAGACATCGTCCATTTAACCAGCAGATGATCAGGGACTCACCTCAGAGACTCTGAGCGATTAAACTGTCGACAGTCAGAGGACGAGAAATATCTATCGATGTCCTGAAGAACCAGATCCTTCATGTCACTGAAGACGTCGCTCAGGTTCCTGCAAGACAGACGCACACAGGTTGGACGTGTGTCTCCGTCTCTGGAGCGACTCTTGTAAGCCCTTCTCACCTGAACTGATAGGACTCGTAGGGCTCCGCCTCTCCCCCGTCCTCCTCTGGCTCCGCCTTGTCCTCAACTGTTGTGGGAGGAGTCTGCCGTTGTTGTTCCATCTCCAGCAGATGGCGTCCCGAGTACCAGACCACGCCTTCCTGTGGGCCGGTGGACAGCTTCCTGTCTGTGATGCTGCAGACACACAGGGTTCGCGAGGCTCACGTGTTGGCGTGTTGGCGTGTTGGCGTGTTGGCGTGTTGGCGTGTTGGCGTGTTGGCATGTTGGCGTGATGGCGTGATGGCGTGTTGGCGTGTTGGCGTGTTGGCGTGTTGGCGTGTTGGCGTGTTGGCGTGTTGGCGTGTTGGCGTGTTGGCGTGTTGGCGTGTTGGCGTGTTGGCGTGTTGGCGTGTTGGCGTGTTGGCGTGTTGGCGTGTTGGCGTGTTGGCGTGTTGGCGTGTTGGCGTGTTGGCGTGTTGGCGTGTTGGCGTGTTGGCGTGTTGGCGTGATGGCGTGTTGGCGTACCTGACGGGTCCGAAGCTGAAGGTCACGAAGAGCAGCACAGCCATGACGCAGACGGCTCGTTTGTTGGCGGCCGAGTCTCCGCCCTGACGAAGGAGAGACTCGTTAACACCCAAGCAACCCTTACCAACAGGTGCGTTTCCTGTGGAGCATAGGCTCCTCCCACCTCCTTCCCAGCCAGTCTCTCCCTGAGTGCCTGGTTCTCCCGGCGGAGCCGCTCGTTCTCCTGCTGGGCCTCCCTCAGCTGGGCCTCCAGGTTCTGCAGGTACTCCTTCTTCTTCTTCCTGGACTGGCAGGCGGACTCTCGGTTCTTGATCATCCTCTGCTGACGCTTCAGAACCTTCATCTGAGGACCAAATACAGTGTGAGACTCTGAGCTGCACCCTGAGGAACACCTTCTGGCGATCGTCGTACATCCATGTCACCGCCGTGGTTGCCGGGCAAGGTGGCGCCGTTGGGGACCATGGGTTGGCCAACGGGTCCGATGCCGGGGGACAGCGGCTCCATCTTAACGATGGCCGGAGCAGAACCCAGACAGACGGACTGAGACAGAACCACTGAGGAGGAGAAAGGAAGATCAGAACCCGTCACACCGTCTGGTAGAGTCCACTCAGAGAGAGAGTCCTAACCGGGGCGGCTCTGGTCCATGGGGGGCAGGCCCTGCAAGATGAGGGTCTGGGCCGGGACCGGGGTCTGCGGGACGGGGAGGGGCGGGGCGCACAGAGGCCGGGGCTGGATGGGAGGCTTGGTGCTCAGGATGGTGCTCGAAGACCTGGGCAGAACTGAGAGAGAGAGAATAGAGGGCATGAGTCTCTGACCTGCCTGATGACATCACACACGTATCAAAACGTTCCATTTTTTTTTATTTCTATTTAACGATTTAAATAGAAATTCAATCTTTCATTAATTCACATCTACTGATGAATGACTCATCATGATTTAAGAACCTGAGAAACAGAGGGTGAGCGTGCGTGTTCACCTGTAGCCTGCGTCTGTAATCCAGTGATGGCTGCTGGCACCTGTGTGTGGGGGGGAGCGGGCGAAGACGTGGTTGCCACGGTAACCTCCATGGCTCCCAGTGGAGGAGACAGGACGTCTCCGTACATGTACGGAGGAGTGGGAGGGTTTTCACCTTTCACCTGCACAGAAGAGGAAGAGATTCAACACACGCACACACGCACACGCACAGACACACGCGTACACGCACAGACACACGCACACGCACGCGCGCACACACACACACACACACACACCTGAGGGTCTGGAGAGGAGCAGTCGGAGCTGAGGGACGATGCTGGAGACAGCGGCTCTGATTTGACCTGAAACACTATACAACACAAACACAAGTCAACACAAACACAACATCAACCTCTGATCTGAAAAACACACACTTACACATCTCCACTGGAAGCGGCTGAGTTATCGTCATTTTGGTTTTTATTTCCGGAGTTTCCCCTTCGGAAGACATACAGGAACAAACTTGACAAATGACCGACGTTTTACAGGAAAACACTACAGTCATGCAAAAGAATGTGTTTATAATCTATTTATGAAACCTGATGATGTCAGAGGCCCTGTACCGGTGAGCAGGTTGTCCTCACTGTGTTGCCACGGCGACGTGGGGTTGTCAGGATCCAGGGTGAGCACGAGGTCGCTGTCAAACTGAGAGAGAGACAGAGAGGGAGGGCAATAGAGAGAGCGGGGGGGAGAGAGAGAGAGGGAGGGGGGAGAGAGAGAGAGAGAGGGGGGAGAGAGAGAGAGAGAGAGAGGGAGGGAGAGGGAGAGAGAGCGGGGGGGGGGAGGGAGAGGGGAGCGGGGGAGGAGCGGGGAGG
>JAFBJU010002814.1:0-71030 GCA_016785305.1 Colistium nudipinnis | reverse complement strand
GAGAGAGGGAGGGGGGAGAGAGAGAGAGAGGGGGGAGAGAGAGGGAGGGCAATAGAGAGAGAGAGGGGCGAGAGAGAGGGGAGAGAGAGACTAAATAAATGTATCTGACGATGGGGTCATCATACATGAAATCCCGTCTGCTTACCGAGCTGTGGTATTTGATCGCCCTGAAGTCTCCGTCCTCTCCCCCCTCCATGTTCTCACACTGGAACAGACAGGCATCTGAGGACAGGAGATAATCACACATCAACTTCTTCTTCATGTGTTAATAAGGATCAATAAGGTGCAATCAATAGAGTCTGAATATGAAAATGAGCAAAACATGGAATTATTTAAAAGGATTTCAAGCGAGAAACACATTTTAAATCTTAAAGCTTAAATATGTTTCAAAGGCACGGAGCATCATTTCTCCCAGCATGCATTGCGTGTTCTGATGAGACGCAGGTGTTAACGGGAATGGGGTCCGTCAACAACCACTGGTCAAAATGAACAGAAAATCTATTCATACTGAAGATTTCACATGGAATCAAATCACAAACTAAACTAAACACAACTAACATCCGGTGGAGATGATTGATTATATATTGATATCTAAAGTGAAACAATGGCCCAGTTTCTTCTTTAAGAAGCTGAATTAACTGGTGATCAGGTTCGTCACTGGGGGGGGGGACACGCATGGACGGTTCAGGACGTGTTGTTTGTGTCCCGCTGTCTCTCAGGGACCCTCCCCCTCTCTCAGTCCCCCCCCCCCTCGGCTCGGTTCGGATTAAACGTTACGTCATGGTTATAAAGTGAATAATAAGCCGACTCACCCCAGTCTTCGTTGGTCAGAAGATTATCAGCGAAGAACCGAGAGTCCAGATCAGCCATTAGCTCCGAGCTCATGTCCGCGCACGCGCGCGCACTAATTCACGCACACACACGGCTGAGACACACACACCTGCTCAGACTTCATCTATAAAACACCGGAATAATTTTTAATCTGACCCGTTTCTTTCGATTTAGTCAAAACACGAGCCCTTGCGACTTCCGCTACGGGAAAACACCGGAAACGTCTCCTCCGCGCATGCTCCGTCCGTTCGAAAGTCAGCGGCCAATGAGAGTGACGAGCAATGTGATTGTCAAGATGAAAAACCAATGAGATCGATCAGACGGGCCTGTGCCTTAGGGAAAGGGCTTTAAAGATGATTTGGCCCAATCGAGCGGGCATGTTTTGATTGACAGGTAAATTAAGCCAATCCACATTCAGAAACCGCGGGTCCCTGACACGATCGACAAACAGGCTAACCAATCACAGCTGACCAAGACATTCAAGCTGTCAACTGAGAATCCCGTTGATTCGATGGTTTTGATCTCAAATTAGTTTTTGTTTTTTTCAGCTATTAGAATCGATCAGTTGTGTTTATCGATCAGAATCGTGACGTCACACAAACTGTCCATCATTCCACGAACGAGGCTATACAAAACAAACCTCAAGAAGAAAATCTGTTCTATTATTACGGTGAAAATCATCAGAAAAAAGGAATAATTGTGAAATATAACTTTTCAAATGATTTACATTTAATACAATTTTAATTATTATATATTTAAAAAGGATGTCCTTAAAAAATGATTTATATTGTCGAGATTGAGTACATTATAAATAATAATAATATATTTTTTAATCCTGCTCCAAGTCAATTGTAGTAAAATGTTTCATTCCTTCAGTTTGGGAATTGAAGGTGAGATTTAAATCACTGTATTTTAGTTATTGGTGAGGAGTGTGAATGACCTGTCCTCACAGGGTGTGAGTCAGAGGACAAAGAGAAGAGTCTGTCTCACTTTATATTTCTGTCTCGTGGTCTCATGATGTTTTTCAGGATCTTCGCTCTCTTTTGGTTTCTACAGATTTTTCTGACCTGCTGCTGTGAAAACTCCGCAGGTACGAGTTCATACTTTATGTCTGTACTGTCCTTTAATTTATAACATGCTGATCACCCAGAAATGTTCCGATTATAGGAAAAAATATTTGACCTAATATAATTTCATCAAATATTAGTAACTGTGAAGTTTAGCTTTATCCCAGTTCATAAAAAGCAGTGTTAATATAAACTGGCATTTTCTAAAATAAGATTTTGGATCATTTATATATTTCAATAAATATTATTTATATTACTTACTATATTATCTTTATATTTGAATAAAATATGACTGGGATGGGTTAAGAAAAAAAATTGTATAAAATAATGCATTTTGTTTTTTCCCTTTATCACGCAAACAGAGTGTGACTGAATATTTCCAGTCTTGTTATTTGACATGTGATAAAAACAGGAAACAGAATTAAAAACTGACCTTCATTAGAATGAGGCTCAGACGCAGCTGCTCCTGGAAAATATAAAGAACATCAAATTTAATACAAATATCCAGGTTTGAAACAATCTGATATTGTAAGTATGCAAAGGGTTTTAAGAAGAAAAACTAACAATACACAAACATAAAATATATAAGACATTGACCTTTTTTGACTAATCACTAAATATCGAAATAAATCTCATCAATAATGGTCAAGTGGATATTGATGATGAAATACTTCAGGGCCTCCAGCTGTGATCCGGATCTCCGTCCCTGAGGACCATCACGTCTGTCTGAGCTGCGGCGGCACGGACCGGTCCGATGTGATCTGGACTCGGCGGGACCGGGACGTCCTCGTCTCCAGGCAGGGCGTCCACGAGACCAACCGGGACCGGCAGCACTTCCTGCTGCTGCGGGACGGAGGCCTGTGCGTCCTGCAGCTGGAGGACGAAGTCGGGGGACAGTACCACTGCAACCGGCGTCTGGTGGCCGAGCTGCAGGTCTTCACAGGTACGTGCTCAAGAGGTCAAAGGTCAATCCTGTGGCTCCTGGCTCAGGCCTCCTTCAGTTGGACATCTGTGGCTCCACCCCCTCAGGTCCGGACCTCACGGTGTCTGGTGGTCGGACTCTGGTCCTGCCCTGCCGCTCCCTCAGACCTAGACAGAGGTGGGTCCACTTGGGGACGGACGGTCGGCGAGAGGCCATCTTCACCCGCTTCAGGAACGGGACGGTCAAAGCCGAGCGGGACGGGGGACGCCTCCGTTTCCAGGACGACGCCCTGCAGATCCAGGACCTGCAGCCAGAGGACGCCGGAGAGTATCAGTGTAACGGGGAGCTGCAGCTCAGAGTGTCCGTCCTCTCAGGTGAGGTCCTAGTCTCCGCCCCCACACCGTCCAGGGGGGTTGGACAGTGATTTGGTTTGATCATTTTGAAGAAACGAATAAACTTTGATGATTCATCAGTTCATCCTGAGCCAACCGTCGTCCACTCGTCCATAAGTTCACGTCCAACGTCTCCTGAGGAGAAGACAGGTGAGACACACACACCCACACTCAATCCTGTGGATTATAAAAACAGTTTTTTGGTTATACAATGTTTATATAGCTCAGATTTGAATCGTAAATAAAGATACTAAAAATGTGTTACACGACCAACATATATATATATATATGTATATATTCCATAATATATATGAAATATATGAAACCATGTGTGTGTGTGTGTGTGGATCAGACGTGGCTGAATCAAAGAGAAAGAAGAAGACAAGAAAAGGTAAATACAAATCAGCAGGTGTTTCATGTCTGATGATCAGATTATTGATCAGTTATTGATTATTGTGTCTCAGCTCTGTTGGTGGTCGCTGTCGGTGGCTTGGGGTTAATGATGGTCGTCGTGACCACCGTCTGTGTTTTGCTGAGGTGCAGCAGGAAGAAGAAGACCACCGGCGCAGGTTTGTGGTCGTCATGGAAACGTGTTGGAGACCATGAGTTTACCGAGAACAAAACTTGAACTCTTTTGTTTCTCAGCTCCGAGCCTGGAGGACACGGAGCTGCAGCTGTGGACCACCTCCAAAACAACAACAGTCCTGATCACTGAGAATCCTTCACACACACGTCCGTCCTCCTCAGAGGACACAGTCCACTACGCATCTCTGGGACATCACAACTGGACCGAAAGACGGACTCCACGGGACAGAGACCACGTCATCTACTCGTCTGTCCTCACAGACTGAGCTCCTCCACGGGAAAACAATAATAATCTAACCTGGAAAGTAAATCCAGACAAATTACCCATGAAGAAGAATTGAATCATGTAAACAGGAAGTGAGACGAACACGTGGTCTCGGGAAAGATGATCATTTTATTCATGTTTTACTTTCAGTGATTTATGGAAAGAAACTGTTTTTAGTCCTGTGATTAAGTTGAAATAATAAAAAATTTGAATTATCATCTGCCCACTCACCACTAGGTGTCACTGAATCCTCAGCTGTCAATCTTTCATGTATCTAAGCAACAACACAGAGTCCCTATCTGCGACCGGTCACCGTGGAGTAAGTGACGTTCTCATGGACTACTCCTGCTCTTCCTTGACAAGAAGGGTGGGGCCTGGCAGGGGGGCAGGGCCGGCCTGTATGCTTCAGACTGGAATAATGCAGAGACACTTCCTGAGCAGGGACAGAGAGATGTAAGATTGATCAAAGCTGCACAGTGACAAAAGGTCGAAGGTCAAGAAAATGAATCCAAACAATAAAACATTAAAGAAGAGAAGAAGAGAAAAGAACTATGGACAATGTAAACTGTGTGTGTGTTGAGGTGAACTGACCTTTGACCTCAGAGACGAGTCTCTGCAGCAACACACGGCTGTTTGACCTGAACAGGAAGGAGAGACAGAGAGAGAGAAAGAAAGTTAGAGAAAGAGAGAGACTACGTTTCTCAGTAATAATAAACACAAAAACATACAAATACAAATGTTCTGTTACAAAGACAAACACATACCTGAGCACAGGACCAGAACCAGGACCAGGACCAGGACCAGGACCGGGAAAGCAGGACGCACACAGAGTCCTACGCTCCAACATGGTGGACTCTGTTTTTTCCCATCAGCCCCTGGGAACACACAGAACAGCAGCAGCTGATTGATCATTTAATTGATGCGAAAACAGTGTAAAAAATCACTTTATCTTGATTCAAAAGTTTTCCTGATTTATATAATAAATATAAATAACATTGTTCACTTTATGACCCAATACGTCAGAATATGTCACGCACTTTCTAATTCTCAAGTTCTGGTTCTGGTCTTAATGTGGACAATGGTTTACCGTGGATCGACAGAAGCCCCGCCCTCTCCCTACACACCGTCCTCTCACAGTGGCCCGTGCAGAAATAAGCTCCCTGTTTTTCGACTTTTTCCTCTTTATAAAAAGAATGATAAATTATGCTGAAACAATATTGTGTTAATATATAGACCCACACACATACATATATATGGACACATTTTGAATTTTAAAAAGTAAAGTTATAAGTAAGTAAGTATATTTGGACTAATGATGGATCTTTAATAACTGTGTCAGGAAAAAAATGTTTTGAAATATACATGTATATGTTAATAATTGAAGCGAGATAAAACCGTGAACGTTTATACATGATGTTGATGTTCATCTTTTGTCAGACTACACGCTGAATTGCTGCTTTTATTTTGTGAAGCCGCGCAGGAAGAGTGGCGAGTGAGCACTGTAGCTTGACAAACTAAAGCGTGAAGCCGACACAGCTGACAACATGACACTCGGGTGAGAGTTTAGCTTTCTTCACTTTCTGCTGTAATTGAATCGAATGTGTGTCATTGTTTACGCATTATTGTGAGTCGATTGCGCATTTTCCCGTTGTGTATTATGGGCTTGTTTTTGTTTTAGATCCAAAACGCAAAAATACGCTAAAATAGGTGAAAATCAACAATAAGTTGATAAACCATTTAAAATAAAACGAATAATAATAATAATAATATGCTGTATTTTATATTTATTCGTCAGTATACTTGTGTATATTTGTTTTGTGTATTATTTTTGAATTGTATAATTGTGTTGCGTATTACTGTGTTGTGTATTTTAGTGCCGCGTGTTACTGTGTGTAGTGTCTGCGTGCTGTGAATGAAACTTGCTCCTCACTTTGTGCAGAATCGAAACTTAGCGTCATCCATCATTTCCTGTTAGTTTCATTTCTCTGAAATTCTGTAAATGTACTGAAACTGAAATATTGTTGTCATGCCAACTGGCTTTTTTTTCAACTTAAATCAAGTATTGCATTTATTATTTAGAAAAATATAATGTTTAAAAATAAAACGTATTAAGGGATGGGATCTTTTATTTATGAAGGATTCTTTGTATTTTTTCGAGTTTTTAAATGTATTGGAATGACTTTATGATGAATCATAGGTTTCTTGAACTTTTTTTGGCTGCAGGTTCTTTTTTCTTCTTCACTGGTTCCTGATGTCTGTTGGTGAGTTGGAGATCAGCCTGATAGTAGAGTACAAACACTTTACAGGTGAACTCACCTCATTCCCTCCTCCAGACTCCTCCCCCTTCCTGTCTGTCACCACCCTGGTGGGGGAGCGGGCCGTCCTCCCCTGCAGCTGGAAGTCCCGCCTGGGGGCCGTGCCCCCGTCCTCCCGCCACGTCCAGTGGAGGACGCTGGAGGCGCAGCCTGTGTACGAGCAGTGGGGCGCGCGCAGGTGGCAGGCGCAGGAGTACGAGGGCCGAGCGGAGGTCGGTGAGGAGCAGCTGGGGGGTGGAGACTGTTCGCTGGTCATCAGAGACGTGCAGATCGGAGACAGAGGAAGATATGAGAGCTACATGGTGCTGGACGGACAAATGTCCAGGAGGAGACCCGTGTTCATCCAGGCTGTGAAGCTCTCTGTGCTCGGTACGTGTCCTCTCGTCTCCTCCCGGACTCTTTAAACCGAGACACTCACCGTCTCTGACTCCTCCCACAGATCATAAGTCCCATCAGAACCGGCGTCCCGGCGAGGACTTGGTCATCGACCTGCACACGCCGCACTCTGTCAGGGTGGTGTTCCAGAGCAGGTGAGAGAGACACACACACACACACACACACACACACCTGCGGGGAAGAGTTAGAGTGACGCTCCTTTGGACAGGAACAGCTTGGAGTGGACGGACGTGTGGGTGCGTGGCGGCGAGGACACGCTGCGTCTGACCCTCAGAGACCTGAAACCTTCAGACCAGGGGACCTACAAAGTCCTGGACCAGCAAGGCCTCGCCGTCAGCACCGTGCAGCTGACTGTGGGTGAGCGACTGATGACCGATCGTTACTATTGATCCACATCAGACCTGATTAACGTGGAGCTCTCTGCTGGTTTCAGGAGGATCCGGTTTTCTTCAGCTGAAGAGTCAAGCAGGTGAGAAATGAAACGTTGACGATGAACTTTGTGCCTTTGTGTATTTGTGTTGAACTTTTGGAACCTTTGTGTTGATCAGGTGAAAGAATCTTCAGCGGGTGCGCGTTCCTCGGCCTGCTGGCGCATCTCCTCATCTGATGTCAACGTGTGTGTGTGTGTGTATCCGTGTATAATAGCACTCCCATTCACAGAAATAAGACTTCCTCATTCACCACTAATATAAAGTGATTTAAATATGTGTAAAACGTGAGGAGTGAACGTCTTTGTGTTTCACGCTGTTGCCACTTTAAGATTTCATTGTAGTCCGTCAAACGTCCCTCACCCGTGTGACGTGGTGATCCGAGTCACTTATTGATGACTGGTAAAATAAAGACGTCATCAAACACAGTTGAACTCAAAAGTCTAATGTTGGACTCAAATCAGCTGAAAATACTGTTTGGTCAAAGGTCAGAGGTCATCAACAGCTTCCTTCATCAGTTTATTTAACTCGCTATTCTCACTTGAAATAAAAACAAGAGAAAGGAGTTTCACCTCCAATGATTTGTTTATATATTAATACTCGCTGTCGACATAAAGAGGAACATTTCTACGATTTTCTTTTTCTGCTCATCAATGTTTTGACTGACAGGTGAAATCGTTGGATTCTTTTATGCAAAATGAATGTTTGGATCAAGTCTCCGTCACGTGTTGATCAGGTGTGTGGATTTCCCCCGATCAATCAAAGTCACAATCCAAAGCTTCTTCTCATCCTCCTCCTCGGAATCTGCGCCATGGAGACGGTAATGTGGTGGTCACTGAGGAGAACCAATCAGGAAGGACCTGCTCGTGTCCTCGTGTCTCACTTCACGTTTGCCTGGAATAAAAGGACTCACAGTTCCAGCTGCGTTTGGGATGGCGTTGACACGAGGCGCCGGAGGGGACACCTGAGGACGGGACGTCCCGTTAGAAGTTGGGCTTGTGCTTCTTCACCTCTACCATCAGGTGATGAAGGTTGATGAGCTCCGAGCGGACGGCCAGGCTGCGGAAGGTGGGCTGGTTCAGGATCTTATGGAATCCGTGGTAGTACTGGATCAGCTGGGTCAGGGCGCCCTGCGAGGGGGAGGAGCCAAAGAAATCATGCCAAGATGATCAAAACCTGAGCGGGTTATAGAGGATCATCGTAATAAATATTGATCCAAAGAAAGACTGAAGGGATTTGAACTGAACTTGGATGATGCTGGTTCCGTTTTTGAAGTTGGTGAAGGACCTCATGACCTCGTGACTCATGGACTCCACCGACTGTTTCCACGAAGAAGAGAAGCCTCGAACCAGCTGAGTGATGCGAGCTGTGAACACGATGATGTCACAAGGTGATGTCATACAAGCGCGTTACGTATCAACAATCAACGATATCGGATCCACACCTTCCTCGTTCTTCAGTCGCTCCAGGTGCCCTTTCTCCATCAGACCCTCGGCCTCCTTCACAAAGGAGATCATCCCTCCAAAGGGCGGGGACAAAATCTCCTCGATAAACTCCTGGAATGAGAAAGGAATGTCTTTTCGTGTCTTGGCTTCTTGCCTCAATCTGATTTTGATGGATTCAATGTTCAGGAGCTAGATTATTATTATTATTATTATTATTATTATTATTATTCACCTGCGTTCTGGCCAAGAGAAGCTGCTGGAAACCTTCCACCTCCTTACTGTCTACAGCAGCCCTCTCCTGCACAGAGGCGCACAGATTACTTTACGACCTTTTCTTCAGTCTTAACATGTAGCGTTTGGTCACGCGTGTGGAGCTGACCGTGAGGACCCCGAGCATCATGTCGTAGTTGTTGATGAGGAAGATCAGCTGATCTCTTCTGGAAGGAAACTCAGCCGCCATCTTTAAAACAAAGTTCTCCACCTCCACCTGCAACACACCAGGAAATAATCCCATGAATGATGTCTAAGTGGACATCCATCGCATGAGACAATGCGCCTGTGCGCGTTACCTGCAGCTGTCCCAGCAGGGTGTGTGTTCTCTCGTTAGGAAACGTCTGATTGATGCCGACGATGGCCGAGGAGAACTCAGCGTAACGACGCGTGATCTGACACAGACAAACACACACACACACGGTCAGCTCACACGGACACACACGTACCTGCGTGATGCGTGATGCGTGTACGCACGTAGTGCGGCCTGGTGTCCAACACTCCCAGTTTCTGAGGGTCCGTGTTTCTGATGCTGTGGATGTTCATCTCCAGGATCAGTTCAAACCTCGGCCACAGCAGCTCCAACACGGCGTCCCAGTACCTGGGACACACACAGCCCCGTCCTCAATCAGGTCCTCAAACACACACGGGTCAACCGGCACGGCGTTACACTGACTTGTCCAGCGCGGGGATGCTCCTCTTGCCGCTGATGGCTCTGAAGCGCAGGATGATGTGGATACACAGGAAGACGGCGATGCTGTCGTAGCAGTCGGACACGTACGTGGACATCGTCTTCTGCAGAGACACGCGCAATCAGAGAGGACACGCACGCACGCACACCCCACCCCGGCCGAGTCGTACCAGGAACATGCCGAGGGTTTTTCCCATGATGCAGTTGAAGAGGTCCAGTCCAGAGTTCCCCGTCACCATGAAGAAGTCGGACAGGAAGAGGAACTCTCGGCAGCCGTTGTCCAGCAGAGCGTAGTGCTGGCTGCGGAACAGCGTCTCGTACGGATACTGAGGGAAAGAAACGCTGAGTCAGCGAGTGGGCGGGCAGTGAAGAGCTAAAGATCCAAAGACCAGTCACCCTGCTGTCTCCTCTCTGGGCCGTGTGGGGGACCAGGATCGGACCCTCTAGCTCGGCCGGGCTCAGGACCGATCCTCGCTGGCCCACCGTGAAGATTGTGTTCCTGCTCCTCAGAGACGGTTTGGAGAAGAAACCTGCAGCTCCCAGTCAAGGTGAGTCACATCAGGACTTGCCACACACACAGAGACACAGAGACAGACTCGGAAGGATACCTTTCTTGGCTGTGTCCTCCACCCCCATCAGATCGTCCTTGTCTGCCACCTCCTCATACTGCGCCAGGACAAATATTACATGGCATGCGGTCACTGCACTCAGGCTCCGCCCACAGGAATTCTTTTTCAGGGTCCTGGCTATGGTTACGCAGACTCTACCGGCCTTAGTTTTAAGGTGTGTTGGTGTGGCCTCTCACCTGGACTTTGAGCAGCCGGCCGATGTACGACTTGAAGTAGCTGAAGTAGATTTTGCTCATGGTGTCCACGTACTCGTCTCGGATCTCTTTGGCCACCGTCCTCTCGTTGGCCAAAAGGAACTGGTAGAAGAACCTACGGGGAGGAGAAGTGTTTCGTAACTGAGCCCAAGGGGCGGGGCCAGGTGCGCTCACCTGTACTTCAGCAGCGTGTTCTGAGGGATCTGATAGTTGGTCATGGGCTTCCTGAAGGAGTAAATCTTCTGCAGAATGAACTCCCGGATTTTGGACACAGCCTGAGGAGCAGAGCCAGGAGTTAGACCCTCAGTGAGGACACGCGCCAAGGCCTTTCTGGAGGTCAGCTACAGACCTTTAATTTGAGGCGGTCGATGATGTCCTGGATGTCGGAGCAGGCCAGCGTCTCTCTGAAACTCAGCTCTTTGGCAAAGTTGATCTTGTTGTTGAGTTCGTGAAGCTGCTCCAGGAAGTCCTGCTCCGTGACCGGGCTCTCCAGGATGGTCCTGAGGAGCGACACGTCGTCACACACACACACACACATCACCTGAGGGGGAACACAACGCCCCACACACACACACACACTCACGAGATCATGGCTCCGGGGACCACCAGCTCGTCCACCAGCTGGCTGAGGCTGCTGCGGACGGCCTGGCGGTTCTTCAGACGCAGGTTCATGCTGACGGACTGATGTTGCAGCGTCTGGATCTCGCTGCTGATGGACGACAGGTCGCTCTGGAAGCCGCTCAGCATGCCCTCCATCCTCTGAGGACCACGGCTCGGGCTATTATACGTGTGTATATATATATATACACATACATATATGTCTCTAGTAGTAGAATGTACTGATGACGTCACTCACCTCCAGGATGGAGTCGCAGGCCGTGATCTGGTTGTGCAGCAGAGCGATGTTCTGACTCTCTTTAATGTCTGACAGACTCAGGAAAACCAAACCTTCTTCACGCACAGGAAATAAAATGCATCTGCAAATCCAGTGTCCAGCTTTACACAATATGCTTCAGTTTTTGATGGTGGAGGATACAGTCTTTGATGGAGGCCTGTTCGATCCTCTGAAGCTCCGCCTCCACCTGTTTGGAATACTGCCGCAGGTCCACGCCCTGCAACACACACATTGATGAACATCTTCTCCTGCTGCACATGACGGCCACGGAGTCACAGTGGACACTGGTCTGACAGTGAGAGCTGAGGAGAAGAAACCGAAGCAAATAGAGCATCTGTGGAGGATATTGATCATTGAGCGGTAATGTGTCGTCATGACGACAGTCTGCGCTCTGGGGCCCAGGGCATCAATTCAAAAGATTTACGCTGGGAGATAAATAAAGAGATTCAACTCCGATTCCAGCGAACCCTCACCGTCCTCAGGGCCTCCTTCACCAGCTCGTCCTCCAGGTTGGCCTGGATGTGAACTGACGGAGAGAGAGAGGAGCACAACCAGCAGCAGGGGTCACATCGGAGGATCAAATATATACACGTATATATATGTATATATATATATGTATGTCAGTATATGGAGGACTTGGTCTCACTGTCCACTTCATCCAGGATGTACTCGTCGGTGGTGAGGTCCAGTTCTCCCAGACTGAGGCTGGCCACGTCTCCATCAGGTTTCTACACAAACACACAATCCCAAAGTAAAACAGACCGGAAACGATGGGGTTCACCTGCAGATGAGTCTCACCTGGACCGCCTTAACAATCAGCCATTTAATCAATAATCACCATACACCGTTTGATCGAACCTTTGACTATCGATAAAGACATTTAACGATGTCCGTTGACAAATGGATTCGAGGGTCAATGGGACGCATCCAGGAAGTGGATGAGGATGCTAACTGCTAAATTAGCATGTAGAGCTCGTGGCCAACACGGTTTGTTGCCTCCTCCTCCTCTGAGTTAACATTAAAGCCATCTTCACCTCCTCCTGTAGCTCCGACATGTCTCCTCCTCTGGACTTTGGATCAGAACAAACGGCTGCTGCGCTCCTCTCCGCCATCGCGACTCACGTTAACGTCCAAAAACTACAAACACCACGTCACACCTCGCCGTCCTCCCCGGAAACGTCATCGCGCTGACAACAAGATATCATCATTATTAATATGACGTGCACGAAGAATAAAAAATATACACATTTAAACAACTTGATATTCAATTCAACATATTTACAATTCAACATACATATGCCCATGTATTTGTATTTAGTGGAACGGGTGGCTTCTTATTCTTCTTCTACCGGTTGGCAAACAGCTATTAGGCGCATCACCGCCACCTTCTGAACTGGAGTTTGACTCAAATGGCAAACACTGCCTTGATTATGCTTTTACCAATAACGTTTTTTAACCCGGAATATGTCCATGTACCTTCTGTGGCGTGAACTACTCTGTAATATGGTTCTCGTGTTATTGTATTTCTTTGGAGCGCCATAGAACGGTCTCTTCCTCGCCGGTCGGACCGTTTAACGGGACGGACTGACTTCCGCTCTCACGTAGGTTCAAACTCTCGCGACATCGGACCAACTTCCTCTTCGCACGGAACCCACTTCCAAGATGGTGAGAACATTTGCTCTGCTCTGGGTTAGATTAGGAATCCGCCGTCATCCGTATTTAATTCGGGCCTCCGGGACCTTTCAGAGCGTCGGTGGACTTTAGTTTCGCTCTATGAGCCGGTCGGTGATCATCTGTCGGTGTGTTTGCGGCGGGATGGGGGGGTTTAACCTGAGGCTTTAGTGTCGGTGCCCACACTGACCGGATTCTAACCGCTTGTATTCCTCGACGATATTCTCCGGTTCTCCGGGTCGGTTCCACTCAGGTCCCGTTGGAGGCGGGGCCGGTGCCGGGCTCTCCTCGTCCCGTTACCGGCACCGCTGCAGGAAAAGGCGCCGAGATGTTGAGCTCTGAGTCGGTTAGCCGCTGAGCTAACTAGCTTTAGTCTGCACCAATATATTCTCACGCTCCTGTGCTGTAGCCACGTGTAAACTGAACCTATTCCTAATGGAGAAGTGACGTAATGACCAGCTAATGACGTGTATTGGGTTGTTTTCAGTCTCTCGTCATCCCCGAGAAGTTCCAGCACATTCTTCGTGTTCTCAACACGAACATCGATGGAAGGAGGAAAATCGCCTTCGCCATCACTGCCATCAAGGTGAGATTCTAATGCTGTGTGGGGGGGCGGGGGACCAGACGGTTTCAGTCCTGTGCAGCAACGTGTTTTTATTGTGAGATTAAAGTGTGCTGATGGTGTTGTTGTTGTTGTGTGTCAGGGTGTTGGCAGACGTTACGCTCACGTCGTCCTGAGGAAAGCCGACATCGACCTGAGCAAGAGAGCAGGAGAGCTGACGGAGGAGGAGGTGAGAACATCAGCCGGTCCCTAACCCTCCCACAACATCACAAGTCTATATCCACGCTCGGAGTCTAATCTCGGATTATTCCGCTCAGGAGAATCAATCAGAATCTCTTTATTTGCAAAATGTACAAGTACACAGGAATTCTACGTGGTGTACAGCGCTTGTGTATATACATACGACATATAACATACAACATAAACCATAGATAAACACAAAACATAAGGGGTGGGATACGACATAGAAAACATAAGAGGTGGCAAGGGTTGTAATAAGTAATCGATGTTTAAGTGTGTGGCGGTGTTTAATCGCCATGTCCAAGAGACGGGGAGTACATGTGTGAATGCAGGGTATACCGGTTGTACAGTTAGATAGAAGAAACTAAAGCAGTGAATTGTGGTGACGGTATGCAGTGCGTGCTTATTGACATTTACATGTCCAGCATTGAACTCCACAAAGTTGACTTTAATGCAGACAGAGTAATATCTGCAGGAGAAATGAAAGAATTTGATGTGGAAAAAAAAGCAATAAACAGACATCGGTCTGATGTTTGAAGTATTGATGGATCTTCCAGGTGGAGCGGGTGGTGACCATCATGCAGAACCCTCGTCAGTACAAAATCCCAGACTGGTTCCTGAACAGACAGAAGGACGTGAAGGACGGTAAATACAGTCAGGTGAGTGAACTGTGTGTGTGTGTGTGTGTGTGTGCGTGTGCGTGTGTGTGTGAGTAACTTCTGATCAGGACATAAACCCACCCCTTTCTGGTTTCAGGTCCTGGCCAACGGTCTGGACAACAAGCTGAGAGAAGACCTGGAGCGGCTGAAGAAAATCCGGGCTCATCGTGGACTCAGACACTTCTGGGGGTAAGAGACGTGACGAAATATTACATGCACATGTATGTTGGGGTTGTTTTCTGACTTGTCTTTTTCCGTCAGCCTGCGTGTGCGTGGTCAACACACGAAGACGACCGGTCGCCGCGGACGCACTGTGGGCGTGTCCAAGAAGAAGTAAAGAGTCCCGCTTTCTCTCGGTTTGGATAATAAAAAAAATCTCAGTTCACTCCGTCTCGCTGTGTGTCTATTGATCAAATCTGTGGTGGGCGTGGCCTCGTCTGATCAATCACATATTGATCCACTGCTGCGTGACAGACAAGGTTTTAAATATTCAGTACTTTATATTCACACATTCTTCCACAATTAGTTCCACTCCACCAATGAACGGCCTGGTCATTCATTTGATAAGAATTGATCCCAAAATCAATAATTTGCATGTTGAGATGATAACGTTAGCTGAAAAGCTTTCACCTGTCTCTTAAGATCCTTTCAAATGTGTTTATCTGGAAGAAGAAACCAGACTCCAAAAAGATCCGTTGATGAGCTGAAACATTCAACCGGCTCAAATCTGATCACACGTGTTGTTGGTTCTATACCAATCGGGTTCTTTCCCACTAAAACATGTTCAGTGATTGTGCTCAGGACGTCTCTGCAAGAACTGAACACTCATCCTCAGGAGCTGCTGAACGATTCTGCACAATCGGTGAATGAACCCCACGTCGGACACCTTCGCATTTCTGAGTAATATTAAAATGGGCAATATCTAGCCTTGAATTATTTTTAAATCGATTTTCCAGATGCAACACGTGACTCCGCCACTGGGGAGCGCTGTGGATCTGTCACCCAAGAAGAAGGAAAATGAAAAGGTCACATGACCTTGGTCAAGAGTCACTCAGCAGCCCTGTGTGTGTTGACCTGCTGAACGATCATTGCTCACGTGATCGGCAGGGATGGAGGAAACGGCTTCTTCTTCTCCAGTCCTCCACAGCTCTCCTCTTTTCTTCTCTGCTGGGATGAAATGCAGCTTTAACAATGTCAACACAACAAGGGTTACAGCGGTGACATCATCGCGCAGCCTGTGTGACCATGGCAACAGAAAATGTAAACATTTAAAACCCACTATTTGAGGAAGATGACACAGTTGGTTTTCACAGTAGCCGTTGCTATGACAACGGGGCGGAGGATGATGTGATGGATGGTTTCGTGCAACCAGCCAATCACAGCAGAGCAACTCCACTAACGTTTCTCCTGTCCCTAAGTAAAGGATGGAGGGGTGGGGGGGGGTGGTGGTCCTCTGACCCTCTGACAGGAACCATGATGAAACCTGGAGGAGATTACACCCTCAGCTGTGTTCACAGAGTCTCAGACAGATGTCCTCCTGGGGAGACATCAGCACCTGAAGTCCTCCTGAGGACCAGAGAAGATCCGCATCATCTCACGTTCCTCTGGAGCTCACATCCTGAAGCAGATTTGATCCAAAGGAGGAAGAAGATTCTAATGAGATGTTCAAAACCTACTCTTCCCTTTCATCTCTGAGACACTCGAGGTTCGAGACTCTGTGAATGTGGAGGAATAACATTGAAATGTCCCTTTGTTCTGATGATGTTAATCCACATTCCTCAGCGAGACGTTCAATGTTGGAGGATTACTGAAGATTAACAATCTGAGCTCTGCTGCTTTTTTCTGGAGCTAATCTCCACGTGAGCTCAGCAGCTCCACAGGAAGTCAGAGGACGAGACAGAGGCCCCACCCCCAAACACACACGCTTCATCTCCATGTTTAACGCCAACCGGCTGATCTCTCCATCCTCGTCTTCATGACACCAGGAAATAAACGGATTCACAAATTCCTCCCTTTGATACTGGTCCTGCTTGACGGAGGAAAGACAACACACAAACACGTGTGTCCAGGACTCAGATGTGCACCTCCATCTCTGGGGAAGGAAACATTTTAGACATTGACGAAAGCGCTAAACCCGTTAGCATGCTAACACGTGCTAAAGCTGGACGTGACGCATGGTCCATGTCACTTTGATGTTTATTGCTTATTTGTCTCTTACATGTTGGGAAAGACGATATAAAAATGTAACAAGTGAAAATGAGCGACCTCTGGTGACCTCCAGAGGTGATGCAACAAAGCTATCTATCAGTTCCTAACATTCAAATGAGTTATAAACATTATTTAAGACAATATATCATCAGTAAATGTCTCGATGCTTTTAGGTTTATACCAATATGGTATTAAAGACCACCGATCAGGGATTTTGATCAGTGATCAGAACGTTGAGTCAGTTTGATCACTTCCTGTCACTGACATTAAAACTCAACTACAGTTTCTTCACTTTTCCACAGAAGTTTGTTTTGCAATGAAATGTCTCTCGTTTCTGTTTCAGTTCCCAACTCGTCTTTTAATCTTTGGAGCACTCTCCAGGAGACTGTCAGGCGCTAGAGGAGTCCTTCCTCCTCTCAGCATGAAATAAACAGGACTTGCTGTCCGCTGAGGTCAGTGACCTCAGTCAGTAAGGCGACTTCCTGTCAGTAGTTGTGCGTCAGTGCTGATGTCGCCGTGTTGGGGAGGAACAAAGGTTTGGGTGGAACCTGAGGTTTGAGTGACGCTGTTCTCCGGAGGACGGACGGTGCTTCGCTGTAGCTGTGCTGACGCGTCAGACAGGAAGTGGTTCCGCTCGTCGCCAGGTGCAGTGACCTCAGTCAGTAAGGCGACTTCCTGTCAGTAGTTGTGCGTCAGTGCTGATGTCGCCGTGTTGGGGAGGAACAAAGGTTTGGGTGGAACCTGAGGTTTGAGTGACGCTGTTCTCCGGAGGACGGACGGTGCTTCGCTGTAGCTATGCTGACGCGTCAGACAGGAAGTGGTTCCGCTCGTCGCCAGGTGCGGAGCCGCCCGCTGGTTAAAGCTGTGGTGGCGGGACACGGCTCCGCCCCCTTTCCCCATCCTTATGAGGGCGTGGCGCTGGGAGTGGTGACGCATCACAGGACGCTCCGGAACCAACTGTGGGTGGAGCCGGGTGGAGGAGGCAGAGGAGGTGGTTTGAGGGGGCGTGGCCAAGCGTTTGGGGAGGCCGTCCCTCGGAAGCGTGGAGGTGCTGTAATACGGAGCAGATTCAGTCTCTGAGATCTGCTGGTGGTGACCTCCTGCGCAGCCGTTGTTGTTGTGGTGGTTGCTATGGTGATGGCTGAGGTTGTAGTGGTGGGTGCGAGTCTGTCCATGGCTACCGTGGTGATGATGCCCCTCAGCGGAAGAGGAGCTGGGAAACATCGAGGAGGAGGAGGTGGAGGTGAGGACCTTGATGCCCCCCATCCCCGAGGCGCTGACCTCCTGGATGTGTTTGAGCAGCTCGTCCAGCGCAGACACGTCCACCGAGGTCTGGGGCTGAGGGGGGGGCGCTCCTCCTCTTCCTCCTGCGGCTCCGCCTCCTGGTGCTCTGACTCCTGCTGCTCCTCCATCAACCGAGATCTCCCCCTCTTCAGGGTGGTGCAGTGAAGAGGAGGAAGCGCCTGGTCCAAGGGCTGCACCGTGGCTGAGACTGTTGCCATGGTGACAAGAGTATGGACACACCTCCCTAACAACGGCCATGAATCCCAGACTTGATCCGGACCTGGTCTCGTTGCCTTGGTGACGGTGCTGCAGGGCCTTCATGTTCCTGATGGGGAGCTCGGGGGTGGAGTCAGGCGTGGGCAGACCGGACACGTCTCCATCGGCCTGGGATAGAGACTGAAGTACGTATAATAAACATTAGCGCGTTAGCGTGTGGGCATGTTAGCATGTTGGGACAATGTTCCGACCTGGGACAGGCTGAGCTGGGCCTCGTCCCGGGACAGACTGCGAGGCCTCGGGCTCGGGGGGATGAAGGAGCTGTAGATCTTTGGGCTGGACAGTTTGTCCTCCTGCTGGAGGAGAGGAAGAACAGGAGGAGGAACGAGGTCAGAGGTCAACTGGAAGCAGAGGAGAACCAGGTCTGTGGTCCACAGGAAGCTCACCCTGGGGTCCAGCAGGCCGTTGAGTTTGGCGAGCGAGCGGAGAGACAGCGCGTGGGACAGAGAGGCTTCTGGGTCTTTCCTCAGCGTCCTGCGGCCGCAGTAACACGACACCAGGAAGCCGGAGAGCGCGGCGCCGAGGACGAAGGCCAGCAGCACGCAGGACATCAGCAGAGTGAAGTGCACGCTGGCTCCGGCGCGCTGGTCCGACTCCGGCACACTACCTACTCCTTATAGACCCACGAAGAAGAAGAATATCCAGGATATTTCATTTGCATAATGTTTGTCATCGGCCACATTTCAGTTACAATCAACTACGGATTTGTTTATTATTATTATTTTGACACTACGTCATCTTTCGATGGAGAGAATAGGTCAGCTCAGAACTCAATCTCCCACAATCCTCTGCTGCTGAACTTACCGTAGGCTCCGGACTCCTGGTTTTGCTTTGTCGCCATGACGTCAGCTGCAAAAACACAAGCACAGTCAGAGGCACAAAATATCCGCAACACACTCCACCGCTCGGATCCTTGTCTCACCGTGACAGACGTCCTGGACCAGGTGGACGCCATCGACGTCCTGTTCAAACCCCGACCTGAGGAGACACACCAGGAAGAAGAAGTCAAAGACAACCTCCGTGCTTTGGATTGCCATGGTTACCGCCGTCTGATGCCCAGACGACGGGCGACGACAACCCTTTGTTAATATCCACCAAGTCACATGAATCATCTCAGCTCATGGTTTGGTTCAGGTCAGCTGAGGGGACGACGTCCAATCAGAAGACGGACCCTGAATATAAAGATTTGAAGAAGAGGAGGAACCTGAGGCCCGGCGCCATGTTGCTGCAGCTCCCGCTGCTCAGCCAGATGCAGTATGGGTCACCAGAGGAGAGGCATGACCTGCGCACACACACACACACACAAAATTAAATCAAATACAAAAATACATGTGTGTGTGTGTGTGTGCGCGATTGTTACCTTCTGCAGCTTGTGTGTCTGCTGCAGCGGCTCAGTGGGACTCTGAGGACGCAGCTGCTGAAGGCCACAAACAGAGCGTGATGTTCTTTATCCAGCTCCAGACCCAGAACTCTGCGGTCCTCCTGCCCCTGAACGTTACATCTGATACACAGACTCTAATTATTCTTCTTCTTCTTCTTCATTATTATTTTGATGGGAGGTTTGAAGGCAGCAATGCGTTCTTACTGTGCCGGCTGGTAAACCTGGATGTCCTCCAGCAGTTTGGACCTGAAGCCCTCGGGCTGATTGTTCACCAGCACTTTGAGGATGTGTCCATCGTCTGAGCCCAGGAACAGGACGGTCCGGTTCTTCTCGGGACCGGCGGACGAGTCCACCACCACCCGGCTCAGCCTGGACCTGCAGGATTCATTCAAGGTTTCAAGGCACTCTGATTCACTCTGACTCACTTTTTTTTTTATAAACCTCATTATTATAACTATCGTGGAGATAAGATGGTGAATCACAGAAGAGAGGAGACCAAGCCGTCCAGTTGGCGACGTGGTGGACAGTGATGTTGTGTTTAATGGTTTCAGCCCGTGTGTGTTACCTGCTGGACGTCCTGGTGAAGAAAGGCCGGTAGTTAATGGAGGAGATGGATTCGTCCATCAGAGGAAATGACTTGATGAACGTCAGGGTGTCATCTGGAAACTGAACCGAAGACTTGTAGTCTGAAGCTGAACCGTCACCTGCACACGACCCGGGTCTGAACACACACACAACGTGGTTAATATATTAATAATAATAATAATAATAACAATAATAATAATAATAATAATAATAACAATAATATTAACATTATTAATATTAATTCATATATTAATATAATCATAATCATAATCATAATCATAATAATAACAATAATATTAACATTAAATAATAATAATAATAACAATAATATTAACATTAATATAATAATAATAATAATAATAATATAAATTCATATATAATAATAACAATAATAAAAAACAACAACAATAATAATGATCTGATATAATAACCTGGGTCGGGGAACCTGCTCCTCAGGAATGGGAGTCCATGACGAGTCACTGCTCCTCTGTTCTTTAAACTTGCCACTGAACACTTTCTCTATGTCGTCCATGTAGAAGGCACAAACTGCAGAGCCAGGGATACTGCACAGAAACACACAACATTCTAACTGTGTTCGACACGTTAACATCATGCATGAAGCGTGTGCACCGACCTGTTGGCCTGCGTGGTGAAGACTCCGACCACAGACGGTCGGAAGTTAATCTGCAGCACGTTGGTCACAGACTGAAGGACGTCAAAATAAAAGAAGGAATCCCCAGGAAGAGAACAATTCAGACGAGCCTGAGGACACGCAGGCGCGTACACACGCAGGCACACGCAGACACACGCACACACGCAGCTGGGTAAAGTACACTGAACGCCTCCTCCTTCTTCTTCGTGTCTTTTATTGAACAGGTTAAATTCACCTTCAGGAAAGACGTCCAGTACTTGTCCAGAACTCTCGGAGATCCTCCGTTGTCATTCTTACACACACGAGCCACTCGAGAGAAGACCACCTGAGTACGGATGAGGAGGAGGTCAGGAGGAGGAGGAGAGGAGGAGGAGGAGAGAGAGAAGGAGGTCAGGAGTGGAGAGAGAGAGAGGGAGGAGGAAGTGAAGAGGAAGAGAGAGAGAGAGAGGGTGGGAGAGAGAAAGAGGGGGAGGGAGAAAGAGAGGAGGAGGTCAAGAGGAGGAGAGGAGGAGAGAGAGGAGGATGAAAAAAAGAGAGGAGGAGGAGAGAGAGAGGGAGGAGGAAGTCAAGAGGAGGAGAGAGAGAGAGAGAGGAGGAAGTCAAGAGGAGGAGGAGGAGGAGAGAGAGAAGGAGGTCAGGAGTGGAGAGAGAGAGAGGGAGGAGGAAGTGAAGAGGAAGAGAGAGAGAGAGAGGGTGGGAGAGAGAAAGAGGGGGAGGGAGAAAGAGAGGAGGAGGTCAAGAGGAGGAGAGGAGGAGAGAGAGGAGGATGAAAAAAAGAGAGGAGGAGGAGAGAGAGAGGGAGGAGGAAGTCAAGAGGTGGAGAAAGAGAGAGGAGGCGAGGAAAGGAAAGGAGGACACACCTTTCCCAGAGCCGTGTATTCCACTGAGATCTCACTGAGGAAAAAGTAGACGTAGTTTCCGTAGTCGATGGCGTGCAGGAAGTGAGGCTCTGCACAGGAAGGGGAGGAGTTAAACCTTTCACATGGACCCGCCCTCAGAGCAAACCAAGACGCCCATGCCTCACCTCGCAGCCACTTCGAGTCGTACTTGACCGTCCTGAGGACGGGACGCTCCTCCCCCAGGCTCCGGTACAGCACCGCGTCGCTGGCCAGGAAGTCCGTCATGGTGGCCGAGTAGAAATCCCCCCCTGGAGCGATCAAACACAGGAAACAGGAAGTGTGACCACAAAACTTTATTTTGAAAATCCAAAGCAACAGGAAGTCGGTTGGCTCCCTCACGGGACCTGGTGTGACTGACCTGCAAACAGTCCAACGTTGGACTGATGAGACTCGAAGGGACAACGCGCCTGTCCCACCACTTCCTCCCCGACCTGCTCCAGGGACGCCATCTGGCAGGAAACACGCCTGTCAACTTCCTGTGTGATGTCATCAGGGAACACGCCCCTCTCGGCAAATGTCTGCGTACCTTATAGTTTCTACAGGTGGGGTTGAGCGCGTTGGTCCCGCAGGTGAAAAGCGTCTCATCATTTCTGGACACCAGGACTTTAACATAATTGTAACACTCGTCCTGAAACACACACACGCACGCACACCATGAATAACACAGCGGGTGTGATGGTGTGATTGTTGTCAGAGGAGGAACTCACGCTGTTTTTTCCTCGGACTCGACACTTGCTCACATCTGTCGATTTCCACGTCAGCTTCTGAAACACAGAAGGTTCATCAATATTAATGAATCCGCTCGATTGTGTCATCGTGTGATGTCATCATGATGTCACTCACCCGCTGAGGCACAAACTTTTCTGCAGCTGTTGTCAGGTTGACGGCAAACACGTGATCTCTGCGGACGAGGAAGAAACGTGACTTTTATCTTTCAATGAAATCAGTGTGTGTGTGTGTACAAGATAAGATAAGATAAGATAATCCTTTATTGTCCCACAGTGGGGAAATTTGCGGTGTCGCAGCAGCAGAGGTAAAAAAGTATACAAACAAATGTGTGCGTACCTGGCCGCGATGTACAACATGTGGTTGATGCGTATCATCCTTTGAAAGTCCAGACCCAGGCGCAGTGTGTCGTTGTCATGGAGACCCTGAAAACCTGGAAACTGATCCGACTCTGAAGAGACACAGAATCAAAGAGTCAGTGAAGGCATCGGCAGGCTCCGCCCCCTTCGGAGTCACAACATCATATCCATATTGCGAGGGCAAAAGCGATAAGTGGAGTGGGACACTTTATAGGTGAGGACAACAAACATGCGATGAGCCTTACTCACCCTCAGAGACGTCCGCGCTGATTGGCTCCAGGTCTTTGGGGAAGGGCGTGGTCGAAGAAGACAGGAAGTGGAGACTGAGGACCAGGAGCAGCATCGGAAGCGGCGGCGGTCGCCATGGCGACATCCAATCACGCGGAGCCATTTTGTGGGCGGAGCCAAAGTGATGTCAACTGGTCATGGTGGAGATCAGCTGTGAGGACAGACACAAGCTGGATTTGAAAAGGAAAAAAGGAAAATCCCATCATGCAACAGAAACGTTTCTTCTCATTGAATCTGCTCGTCCGTCTTTCCTTCCGTGAAATGATCATAGATCTGATCGATCCACAGTGCCCTATTGATCTGGATATGAGAGGAATGTTCATCAGACGCCATGTGAACCCGCCATGTCTTAAATAAACCGTCACCTTCAAACCATCACATTAACTCGGGATATTAAAACATCTATAAAACACACACATCTGCAGTGAGTTCCTTGGAGCCAGTTTATTATAAAGGAACGTTCTGCTTCACATGACTCAGCAAAAAACTGAACGACAAGCATCAGCTGTTTCTCCTCCGCACGGCACAAAGACACGTACGAGCGGGCTCTCACCCCCCGCCGAGCATGCTGGGATACGGTGGCTGCCATGGCAACCGGAGGGAAGAAGAGGAAAGAGTCTGGGAGAAAGAAAGCCAAGAAATAAGGAAGGATGAAGGGATGAGACGGATGAGAGGGCGACGCTGCAGGAAATCAGATTTACACAGATCTGACGCACAGCAGGAGACACACACGTGCACGGACTCACTCACACACGCACGATCCCGTAGGTTAATCCGCTCTCTGGGATTAGAGCGACGGCCAGAGCCCTGAACAGACACAAACCTACATCTTCTGATCAGGTTGATCGATTGGTCAGTTTTAGCCATGACACACATGCAACAAACAAACAACATACACACTATAATTACTGACTCACAGTCTTTGAACGTCTGAGTTCCTCATTGATGATAAGTCACGTTTCCATGGAGACACAGACAGACACACACTCAAACACAGAGGAGGAGGACAGAGGGTCCACTTAAGCTAATTAACGGATTGACGTGCACCTCAGGCTTAAGACCACATCCATTAGATAAATGAGGGGGAGGAGCTTCAAGTGGAAGAGTAATGGGCAGCAACACCCACACACACACTGGATTGGTCAGGAACACACAATATTTCACTCTGAGGCAACAAAACACACTGATTCATTAGAGCGTGTGAAGGAGGAGGAAGGCGATGGAGCTTCAGTGTGAAAGTGAACGATCAGAGAGGACGTTACCATGGAAACCAAAGCAGCAAACCAGCAGCGTGGTAAGGCATCAGTATTTGGCAGGAAGCAAGTTTTGTCTCCTCAGGTAACAGAGGAAGAGACTAAAATAGAGACGTTGAAAGATCTTTGTTCTCTTTGAGTCAAATATCATCGACACGTCTTTTCTGGGTCAGAAACAAAAGAAAGGCAACCGGTTCAAAGTGGGACACATCCCAAACTATGAGACCACAAGGGGGAGGAGTCACAGAGACCTGGGACAGGAAATAGAGACGCAGGACGATCCACTGAGGACAAATACCTTCACACGTCAACAGTCCACACGCGCGTGGACACACACGATGGGGGAGGGTTCAGGGGGTTTTAGGTAAAGATTGAAGAAGCAGGAGGAGGTTGGATATTATGGGATTTAATCCAAAGACAGACGTATACACACACACGCTCAAGCACGCACGCACGCATGCACGCACACAATCCTGGCGTTTTGTCCGTCTCTGATGAACCGGTTCATCTTTCTAAGCGATGATGACCAGTTTGACCTCTGTCCTCCCCTTTTAAAAACATCCCAACCTTCCCAAAATGTCCCTGAACACATCATAAATAATCAATATTTGAGACCAGACGTTTTGATTGGTGCGTTAATAAAGTTTCAGGACTTGCAGCAACAACTTTAATGACTCCCACATCTGTCACTAACTCATAGAGAACTATAAAGGAGAAAGAAATGTTTTTTCAGGTTCTATTCTGACATCACTTTTATTCAAGAATAAATCATTATACGTTTATCTCTCTGATTAGTTGGAACCTGAACACAGTAGAAATAAAATGCTTTTACGCTGATGGCCTTCACGTGCGTCTCTTACAAACCAGATTTGAACTCATTTTATATAACTTACATCTATTAATAAAAATACGGTTAATTTGTCTATTGACTGTAGAGAGAGAGAGAGAGACAGAGCATTAAAATTATCCTGGATCCATCAAGAAAATAAAAAAACATCACCATGTCATTATATTAGTTTGTGAAGTTGTAGTGACCTTTGACCCCAAACAGACTGAAACCCTCATATAAGTGTGTTATATGAATTATTCTGGTCTACCTCCTCCTCCTCCTCCTCTCTCTCGTTATTCATGGAAACAAATAAACACAAAAACAAACTGAACACAGGAGCAACACTGTTAATCTGCTGCTGAGATTAGGACTAAATGGGTTTAATCCCCACATTGTTCTGTGTGTGTGTGTGTGTGCACTGTAGAGTGAAGGATTGGAATAAAGGTCACGGCATGATGCGGATCGAGATATGACAAAGAGGGTGAATCGACAAATGACAGGCTGCACACGCACGCACAGGTCAGCTTATGCTCCTGCATTCCTGACACACACAGCCATGAACACTGTACAACTGGAGGCGGAGCTTCACGAAACTTCACGTCTGTCAACAGCTGGAGGACAAGGTGTTTCTGGACATCAGGCATAATCTAATAATCTGCACGTCACCACAGATCAGCTGATCATCGTGACACATTGATCCAAAACAATCAGCTGATTCTAAGCCGCAACAACGTGGACAAAAGTAAACGGACACGAACTTGAAACGACGGATGTTTGAACCTCGTATTTGAGCCAAATCCAACTCCAGGTTTTCATCATGTTGCGTCAGAGCTTCACAAAGTCTCCAGAGGAAAGAAGATGAAGAACAGACTCCTCCTCATCCTCCAAGATTCAAGCAACACACACACGCACTCAAATACTGACAGACACGGGGAGGTCATATCAGGAGAACCCAGAGTGGATCTGTGTGTTCAGGCTGATGTAACTTGCTGGAGTGTCCAACATCAGAAAAAGTCTCTAATGAAGCTAAAGGTTGAGATCGAGTGTGTCTGTGTGTGTGTGTGTGTGTACTTGTTTTACGAATGTGTTCATATTGAGACAGAAACAGTTCATTGGCCGAAGGTCAACGTGGATCAGCCGTTTCCGTCCAATTAGAAGCCAGAGAAGAACCATCGGATCAATCAACCCAGAGAGGTGAGGATTAAGATGATGTCAATTGGTTAAATATTCCAACATTTAAAGAGAAATGAATCTGTTCTTCCTCGACATATCACACACACACACACACACATGGGCATGGCACCTTAAACTTCCCCTCTCGTTTAGCTAGGCCTGTGGGATCAATGATCTGGCAGATGGATTATTGATGACATCACTGATTGACGTAATATATCACACAAATCCATGTGAGGTCCAAACTGAAGAATCCAGTCCAGGATTTTTCATGGATTATTATGGAATGTACACATTTCAAATATTGACACAGATTTCGATGATGTCATTATTTGTTTAACCCATAAACGTTCATGTGTATCTCTAATTGTTAATGAGAAACAAATAAATGAGTGACGTCACAAACAATTTTTCCAATGAACCAGAGACACAACGGAACCGGGACCAGAGCATAACAGGATCCAGGAGCCTGGAACGGACTCCGCTGCTCACACGTCACACGTCAATGATCGATCAACTGACCGACAGCCATCAATCCTAGATTTGAAACCGGTGCTCTCGTGCACACGCACGCACGCACACACACACACACACACACACACACACACACAGGTTTATTGCAGAAGAACTCACCTCCGTGCGTCGACATGAGGACGGTCCGGAAACATGAATCCACAACACTTCCGCTTAATCCCACATTCCAGACCAGACCATATAACGGCGGGAAAATCCTCCTGCAGCGTTAAATCCACCGGAAACACCGGGACGGACGGTTACAGAGGACACGCCGTGGCCGCTCCGCGTCCTGAGACACAATGAGCCTCAGCAGCGCGGCGCGCGGCCTACCACGCCCTCCTCATTATCATAACGGGCTGGCCTCAGCCAACCAGGAGGCGCGGGTCACCTGACCACGCCCCTCTCCGGTGTCAAGCTATATGACAAGAAAATAAGATAGAACTACTTTACGAAACATAAAAATGAAAACGTGTTATTACGAAAAATATATTTCATGAATAACATTATTCATTTATTACTTTTTTACCTGAACTGTAACAAACAAACATGAGGTTGAATATAAAACCATGAAAGAGTGATGGCCACTTGTATTCATTCAATTTAGTGAATTAAATGAAAGAAAAATGTAAAAAGCAATAACTCAATATCAGCCTCTCTGACATTTATGAGAAACAACATGTTCCTGGAAATAAACGGGTCTCTTTAAAAGAGTCCTGAAGACCAACACCCAATGCTTCACATCCCAAAAACACACACACACAAACACACACACACGCTCAACATAATGAAATAAATAAATGTACGCTTGAGTGCTTCACACATGGACGTCTGCAGCTGCAAGTCATTTACTCTCATCAGCATCAAACCAATAAACCAGAGACGTTCAGAGCCTAAGGATACACACTAATCTGTGTGTGTGTGTGTGTGTTTGTGTGAGTGTGTGTGTGTGTAGAGGAGTCACCTTGAGGATGTGGAGGACAGAACAAAAACCACAACAGCAAAAGAAAAATCCTCACTTGAAGCTGAAGCCTGGATCAATTGTAATTGTAATCATGGGACACACACACACAGATCAATAAAGACGATTTTTATGATGTAAGGAACAGTAACAGTTTAAAGTTGCTGACTCATTCTTTCTCCTCAGGAGCATTGTCATGATTCAGCAGGATTGTGGGAGTTTTCCCATCTGACCAGGAACCAAGTGACCAAGCCTCGCCGTGGAAGATTTCACTGTGTTAATAAAACAAGCCGACATCCATCAATCATCAATTCAATCGATCAATATTAAAAACTCTCACCTGGGAACGTCGTTTTATATTTACGTCGAATTTAGGCTGATGTGTTTTTATGGATTAAATGAATCTGGTCTCTCTCTGATGAAGATGCATTTTCTCTCTGACACATCACAGAGTAAATGTCTCAAACTGATTTCATACATTTCCCATAATGCAATTCTATCCTGAACAAAACACGACCTCCTCATGACAATCTATGACTGACACTGTGTGTGTGTGTTGCTCACACAGGGGCGTGAAGACATTTCAATTTCAATAAAAGTCATGCTGTGTATTTATTGTGCAGTTATATTCAGTCTTGAACGAATCTCCACTTCCTCTTCCTCCTCCTCTTCCTCTCTCTGAAATGCTGCTCATTTTCTCCCTCCACATAAAAAAACGGGTTTTCATTTTCAAAGGTCTAAAGATGATTGAAAGTGCAGCACCTCCCTCAGATATGAAGGAGGGATGAGAGAGAGATATTATGAGGAGGTGAAGAAGGAGGAGTGGTGTCAGGAGGACAGACGGAGGAATGTCGGCTTAGATGCTGAAGGTTGACAAGAGAATATTCAATGAATGGCAGCTTTAGAGTCATATTTCTCATTTGGTGGAGGTTATTATCACTAAAAGACATTTTGAATCACTTTTATTACTGGTCCTTATTCCCTAAAAATAAATCCACTCACATCATCTCATGAGCGCCACTAAAAAAAGAACCTGACTCAATGCAGCACTAAACTTATATGATGGTAAAGGAAGGGTCACAGGTCAAAGGTCCAGACTATAATCTGTATCATTTAACATTATTTTATTCATCCAGTATTATATTTACGAATTGAATAATAAGCGAACTGAAGGTCAGCAGCTTTTACACGAGCAACTCCACTTTCTTCTTCTCTGCTTCTATTTCTGACCCTCTGCCGGGACGTAAACAAAGTGACTCATCCTGGAACACCAATGTGCAGTGTATCCTGGGAAATGAAAGAAAACTGACATTTGTGTGTTTGAACGCTGCGGTTCTACAGGAACTCGTTAAAGTTTCCTGCAAAAAATGTTCCTCCACTCCTGAAACTTCTGCTGCAGGTTTTTATTTATAAACTACGAGTCATCCACCTTTCTTTCACAATATTAACATTTGAAACCAAATCACACGCGTGATATCAGAGAATGTGACGATTTCAGTTATACGTCTTTATGTGTGTGCGTCCTGGCCATAGTTGGCATATTCCACCTTCACTCAATTATTCATCAGTATATTGTTGGGTTCAGCTACAGTGGAGCAGCTGTCCAAGACTGTGTGTGTGTGCGTGTTTCCAGATGTCATGAGACACAAAAAAAAGTGGAAAGGTTTTTAGTGGCATTGATATTAAACTTTATGTCTGTGTGTTTGCAGGTGATGATTTGACCGTTTGTGTCTCTGGTTTCATATGAAACAACGCATAAACACGCTAACACAACACGGAGCGTGACGAGGCTTCACACATTACACCATCACGTGTACATCAACACACAAAGCTAAACAATCATAAATCAAGTCATAAAATCAATACTTATAGGATACAAGTAAAAACATGTTTGACAGACACAATGAATAAATGGAAATTCTGCTACAATGTATTTGTATATAAATGATTGTGTCTATGATGACATCAGCTGTTTGTCTTCAGAGCTGGAGACACATTCAGCGATAAATCAACATAAAGCTCAGAGGAGCAGTGCATGCTGGGATTCAGCTCTACCCTCGCTGTCAATCAAAGCAGGCGAATATTATTCTCAGAGCGGGCAGCCCACACACACACACACTCACACACACACACACACACAGCCTCTGGAGAACGAGCTCAGGTGAGGAAACACTTTGGAAAGTTTGAACAATGTTTATTTTTTGGCATTTCTGGGACATTTTTGTGTTTTGGCTGAACACCAACACACACACTGTGTCAGAGTGTTTTCCTTTCTTTGTGGGGACTCAGCAGCTTCTGAACCTTCACCATTTAAAGCAGGATTTTAACCCTGAAATGCCACATACATGGCTGCGGAAATAGGTTCAAGAACAATGTTTACAAAACGACGTCATGCAGAAACCTCAGCTCTCCTGATTGTGTGAACTTATTCACGTGTTCCAAATAAATGTGGACTGCAACATCCTTCTATAAGGCAGGAGGAGGAAAGAGGAGAGAAAAAACAGTGACTGGTTTCCAGATGGTGAGAGAGAATAAAAAAAAAAAAAAAAGAAGGAAACAGAAATAAGATGACAAAAAAGAAAAATTAGAAATCACCTGAGAGGGAGAAGAAGGAGGAGAGGAGGAAAAGGTTTCTACTAATAAGACGCACGCGTGTGTGTGCGTGGATGAGCTTTCTAAGTAAAGTACATTTTCCGTAATAAAAGAACGAGGAGGATTGGGGGTTAATCGCCTGGGAGACGGTCACCATGGCAGCAGAGCATCTGACCTCCAGTCATCCTTCATCTGTGTGTGAGGACACACACACGCAGCAGTGATGTTTGACTCTATGTGTTACACTTCTACGTTCACACTGATTGAATTCCATAAATGTTCGGGTTCGGAGGAATGTCCAGAGTTTGCACCTGAGGAGAAAACTCCAGGAGACAACGGTTCTGATGAAATCAAACGAGACAAAACTCAGCCCGACATGTGTCACACAAATATATAAAAGCATCTGTTCATTCTCCAGAAAATCAGAAAATATGGACACCTCCTAAAAATAAGAAATGTACTTTATCGAGAGCTTTTACGACTTTTAGAACCTTTAGACAATCAAATTAAAGAATAAAAATGTAAAATAGGCAATAAAAATAACATCATTACAAATGAAAAGCCACAAAATGTATAACTTGAGATGTTTTATTGGTTTAAAGGTCCAATAATTTGCTTTGAGGCTCCTCCTCCAGGTCAAGAGGTCACATTCTGTCCCTTACCCCGTAAGCTCCGCCAATGTTCCCCAGGCGGCCTGTTAGCATGACATTAGCATGTTAAGGAGCTCCGTGTGGAAACGTAACATATTCTGCAATGTGAAATCTGCCCGACAACAAACAGCTGTTTACGGCCCTTTGATCCTCCTGTGCCTTAACCTCCTTTGGAGCCTGCTCATCCTCCTCATTACAATAACTGTTAGATAGTAATAAAAAGTCCTCACATTGTCAAAATATGATTTATTTGTCAAACATGTCCTAACTTTGCCGTGACGTCCTCGAATAAAAGGTCTCTTCCGCCAAAGGTGTGTAGTCGGTTAAACTCCGCTCACGCTTCCTGGATATTTTCACACTCACTGAAAAGCTGCTGTAGAGTCTGATGGTGAATACATTTGAATAATATCATGTGTTCCCTGCGGAGACGCCACCAGCTGATCGGCAGGAAAAGAACAAAGAGGAAAACAAAGGAGGGTTATAGATGAACTTTAGTGGGTTTCATCTTTCAGGTGTTGTGGGGATACACGCACACGCACACCATGAGTTTGTCAGAATGATGTCATCGGTGTTATTAACGACATATCTGACCAATCAGGGAGTGATTGTGATGCTGCTGAAGGAGTCAAGTCAAGTCATCTTTATTTGTCATTCCGCATATGTAGGACATACATACAGGGAACGAGATAACGTTTTCTCATGAGGAGGGCTAGAGAAAGTCTTTGATATGCAGATAAATCAACAAGAGGGAAATCTTAGAGCTCAGCTGTTGACTTCCTCTCGAACAGGAAGTGGAAACACTGATCAAATGATTCACTGTGAAATAAAAATATTATTTTGTGAAACCTTTGTCTTTGGAACACTTGAATGAAGAAAACTTGATATAAAACAAAGCGGAAACCAAGACAACCTGCACACGCACGCGCGCATGCACACGGACACACGCACACAAGTCTTCCGCTCAACATGAAAGCAGCGATGCCGCCCCCTGCTGGTCTCCAGGATGATTGATCCGCCATAAAATCACAAGAAACCAGATCAGATGTTCGGGCTCCATCGATAGTTTGATGTTGTTTCATTCATTTATTGTATTACAAGCGTGATTTGTGTGTCCCTTACTTTAT
The DNA here is from genome assembly GCA_016785305.1 of Colistium nudipinnis. Lineage (NCBI taxonomy): Eukaryota > Metazoa > Chordata > Actinopteri > Pleuronectiformes > Rhombosoleidae > Colistium > Colistium nudipinnis. Next base: position 38,820 of record JAFBJU010002814.1, on the reverse strand, counting down.
GTTGTCATGGTGACCTGATGTAACAAAGAGCCACAGATGTCCTGTCCTCTCGTTGATAAATATCCGTTAAAATATGGAGAAAAATAGACTGTGTCTCTTTTGGACTTCTGCACAATAATGTGGATTCATATGGAACATAATGTGGAACTTTTAACTTGCATTATTTTGTAGTAAAACGTTTTACTTCTCCTTTGTCTCTTAGGCCCAGTCAAGGCGGTCTCCCTCTGGAAGGATTCACGCACCCTCGCCACTAACAAAAGAGACGCCACCCCTGCCCTTGAGCAAGGCACTAACCCGATCTGCTCCCCGGACGCTCTCAGCTGTCCACTGCTCTGTGGCCTTGCATGCGCCACATATGGGTCAAATGCAGAGGTCAAATGTTCCCCGACTTGTGTGTGTTTGCATGTGCATGTTTATGTGGGACGATGCGCAATTCTAAATCTAAAATCTAAAATTCAGTGTGTCCTCGTCCACAATCTTAAACAGCAGATCATTTACAGTTTCGAACTTCCTCACCTATACGATCAGAACCGGGACCCGAACCACGGACCTCTTCTACTCCCTTTACCTCCTCCTGGATCTGAGACACGGGGCGGAGGACGAAGCTCTCAGCGGAGCGCAATGTTTACCAGCCGCACTTCCGGGGTTAGTGTCCGAGCGCGCATGCGCAGTGCAGAAAACAGGTGACGAAAAAAGTTAGAGAATACAACTCGCAGAAATATCTCGTGACGCATAAATCATACACACTAACAATGCTGAATTTGAATCAATATTTATTTCTTTTGTAGATGTTGTTTTTGTCTAAATGCATAAAAACTTTGAACGTGTTTTCAGTTCTCAGAAACATTCGGTAGAAAAATTACACCTGGTAATAAAAAGTCAGAGGAACAGAGGAGTGGAACACAACTACATCTTCTGTGATCATGACGCGTAGTTATACACAAAACATCAGCCGATAATGGATCGTGCTGATCTCGGACCTGCTGCCATCATCTTTAAAACATTTATACGGGTCTGAGAATATCATGTCATAAATCAGCCACATATGTCAAAAACAACATATAATCTAAGTATATAAGACATAATGACATATATCTGACACATACAACAGCAAATGTGACAGCTGTCTGGTTGGCAAAGTAATAACTTTTAATTCACGAAAAAAAAGGTTCCTCAGATGCCCACACGGTGGCAGCAGAGTCTCAATCTGGACCACAGTGTGTAACATGTTCATATGTTGTGAGACATGTTAAACATATGTTACGTGTTGTCTCACTCATGATCTACTCAATAGTAGAATAACATCTTTACATCAAATACACATCGTGCATTGGCTTTATAACACAGTGTAAAGGAATGTGAAAGAGTGTGTGTGTGTCTCTCTCTGGTTTTGTGTTACTGTCTCTCTCCCCCTCTCCATCTCCCCCCCTCCCTCTCTCTCTCTCTCTCTCTGGGTGTGTCCCTGTTAAAACTGCAGGTAGCTCTCTTCCTGCCTCCACTCTGCTGGGAACACTTGAAGCTTCCGGATGGATCTGATCAGGTTTCTGCTGCTCGTCTCTGTTCTCGGTGAGTTTTATTAATTTCATTATATTTAACTTTTTTTTATTCCCAGTGTGTTGAATCAGAGAATGGTTGATCAGATGAGGCTCGATCACTGTGATCGGATGTCCCACAGGAAGCTGTTCGGGGGACCGGGTCCTGCCGGAGGGTCCGGTCTACGCGCTCGTGGGGACTGACGTCACTCTGGAGACTCTGCGGGACGGAAGTTCATATACCATCATGATCTGGAACTTTAACGGCGGCTCGGACCAGGTGAACGTGGCGACGGTGGTTCCGGGCTCCGTGAAGGTGGACCCGGCCTACGAAGGACGGGTGTCCGTCAACACGTCCACCGGAACCCTGCAGCTGAAGTCCGTCCGTTCCGAGGACCGAGGAGATTTCGCCATCACCGTCGTGGACAGTAAAGGAACTCACACCTCCGACATCCTGCTACAGGTGCTCGGTGAGTCTCTACTGCGCATGTGTGACGGTCATAGTAATAATAATAATAACAATAATGATAACAGTAATCTATCATCTATAGTTTCACTTCATAACCTATTACTCAACTTCTTTATTCCGCGTAATTCGGTCTACGAGCTTCACCTCTGTGACGTCATCATACCAACTTTAACGGTGACACCAGCTAATCGGTGGTTTCAGGTTCTACCATCACGCTCATGTTCGACCTGACGTCAGCCCAGCTCTCCATGCGTTGCTTAGCAACGGACCATCTTCCACCTCCTTCCTCCAATTTACCTGTTGAGTATGCAACCAAGAGCTGAGGAGGAAAACCAACTATAAACAGTTAGAAAACATCTGTAAACCAAAAAAAGGCACAGAAAGTTTCAGAAACGGAGCTGTTGTTTGGGCGTGGTCCTGCTGCAGATTGTGTGTCCAGTGGTTTCACACGTCTCACGTGTGAAGCAGCTGTCAATCATAAAAAAAATGTCCAGAATGTGTTGACGCAGCTCAAAGAGCTGAAAGACAAGAAGTTACATGATCCTACAGAAAAGACCGACACCTGAACTACACATGACTCGTTACACGACTGATCAATTGATTGATTGATTGGCTAGTGGGACATTGAACGCATCACCCTGTATTTTATCATTTATAACACTAAGGATGTTGGTGGAGGTTAGGGTGTGTGGGTGTGTTTTTTTTTTTTTTTTACCCAGCATTCCTTGTGATTCTCCTCCACATGGAAACATCCACTCAGCGATCTTTGACAGCTGTGGACACAGTAGATTTTTTTTGGAGGGGGGGTCAAAGGTCAAAGTCACGGTGACATCATCTTGCTGTTCCCAGCCGTCACATGACCAACGTTTCTCTAGAACTGGTTACCACTCCTTCAGACTGGAACTGGTCGGGCAGGTCTTTATTCAAATGTTCACAAAACAAACGCAGGTTGTTTAAAAACTGAAAAAACATGTTGAAGACCTTTTTTAAAGGTTTCACAAGCGACTCTCTTCTTTATCTTATTTTGTCCCAGTGACTCATCATCATTTCAAATCATGAAAGCACAAAGACGGAGATTGTCTTTATTTTTTTTATTATACTATGCTGTTCGTTAAAAAGACAAATTGTGAGTTTTTTTTTAACGAAGTTGTGTGAATAAGGGGTTGATGAACTCATTTCTGGTCTCTGCAGCTCCGGTGTCTGACGTCAACATAAAGTCAAACCTTCCTGAAGCCATTGAACACAACAGCACGGTGGAGCTCACCTGCTCTGCTCAGGGCTCCTCCCTCACATTCACCTGGACCAAAGGCTCCGCCCCCCTGCTGGCTAGCGAACGAATCGTCGTGAAAAATGTCAGTTCCATGTGTTTTTGTCCTTGAAACTTTACAAAGGGAAATTGAAACAATTTGTCCTCACATCTCCTCTGTGTCTCAGATGGACTCGTCCAGCACTCTGAGTGTCAAGGGCATCCTCAGGACCGATCTGATTGGTCCAATCTACTGCACAGCTGCCAATCAACTGGAGAAAAAGAAAAGCCCCGCCTTCAACCTCACCGTCTACTGTAAGGACTGCTGCTGGCTCCTCCCACCCAGGAAGTCACACCTTTGAACCAGTGTAGTGTGTGAGCAGTGGCTGTCCCCATGACAACCAAAGAAATGACCTGAAGTCTTTAATTAAATGTAACCAGGAGCACATTAACCTGCAGCGGAGACAAGTGGAACCAGTTCATGGGCAGGAAGTGACAAAACAAACAAGCAGAGGCAAATCCCACCATTAAACAGGAATTAATGTCACTTGATTGATTGACAGGGGGGATCTCGTGGCTTTGAGGCCAAAAAAAAGAAGCTCAAACATTCCGCCAGTGTTATGTTGTTATTTAAGGGGATAAATCTGGGAAGGGATCTTTATCTGGTTTCCTGTGGGTCAGATTCCTGTGTGTGTGTGTGTAGTTTAGATAGTGTGTGTTTGCAGGGACACTCCCTACCTGGGTGAAACCACAGTGTGTACACACTTCCACTCCTTCATGAGTAACTCCAGAAACCACATGAAACCAGTTCTTGGTTCCAATATAAACGGACACGTTTAAGTTCATTCATAAATATATTTCGCTCCTCAGACGGACCCGATAAAACCTCCATCGCTCCTCCCACTCCGCCTCAGTTCATCCGGTCTGGTTCTAACTTCAGCCTGAGCTGCTCGGCTCAGTCCGACCCGCCCGCCTCCTTCTCCTGGTTCTGTAACCAGAAGCCCATGGCGGTCTCGGGTCCAGTTCTGACTCTGAAGCAGATCCAGGATCTCAAACTGGGACAAAAGGCGGAAACCTTTACCTGCAGAGCCAAAAACTCCAAAACCAAGCTGGAGGTTCCCTCGCCCGCCGTGTCCTTCACTGTCATGGGTGAGTTTATACATTCAAACTTATTCTTATACATCTATATAATAATCAGTAGAGAGGTTCACAGCTTAGCCTGAAACCAGTTTGTTTCAAAGCTTCGGGGCTCGATACTCACATGGACGAAGCTTTGTTCCAGAGTGCGTGCGAGTATGTGTGTGTCTGTGTGCGTGCCTGTGCGTGTGTGTCGTCTCACATTCTGGGTGATGGGGGGGAGGGGCAGGTGCAGGATTACGAAAGCCAAGTTTATCTATGGAATCTGAACATTATGGATTGATCCAAAGAATTGATGATGGTCAGTTGCTGTTAAAGCCTCCATTTTGGACCATCTGAAGCTGTTGCCACGGTAACCCAGGACAGTTTAATTCAAATGAAGTGTGTCTACAGAGGCCATCACCGGGACTACAGTCAGCGGGCCCGCCTCCACCCTCATGGCGGGAAACAGCTCGGCCAACCTCAGTTGCCAGGCCACGGCCGGCACCGTGGTGACGAGGATCTGGACGAAAGATGGCCACCCTCTGTCCGCCGGCTCCGGCTTGGTCTTCTCCGAGGACAAGAGCTCCCTGATGATCAAAGTCCTGCAGAAAGAGGACGGAGGAGAATACACGTGTCAGCTGACCAACCCCGTCAACACCGACAAGGCCTCCTTCAAGATGGTGGTCAACTGTGAGCGCCCGATTTACTCCGAGTCTCAATAGGTCGATTGCAATTTCAAGTTAGGGTTCTTCAAATAAGTCCGAGCCAGAATCTCAACAGGCTAGCTCCTAGTGTCTGCTAGCCAAATCCTGTGACTCCCTTTTCGAACGATTGGAATATTTCAATGTTCTTTCTTGTTCAACCTTCTGTTGATGTGTCTGCGCAGTTGGTCCTGAGCCAGCCATGGTGGCGGGGGAGGACGCGGTGGAGGTCACCGACCCGGTGACGCTCACCTGCGCCGCGCTATCCGTGCCGCCTGCAAACTTCACCTGGAAGTTCAACGGCTCGGTGACGGACGTGAAAACCGCTCAGTACTCCATCGCAAAAGCCGTTTACAAAAACACCGGAACGTACACATGCGAGGCCTTCAACGCCATCACCGGCAAAACCAGCAGCGTCAGCCACAAGCTGTCCGTCAAAGGTGAGAGACTTCCTGTTCCACTTCCACCAACCATAGAGGTTTGTCAAAAGTGTTTGTTCAGGTTCAGAGCCGGCCGACCGGTTTGAGGCGGTTCGGGACTCTCCACGTGCGAACGGGTTCCACAGGAAACATCCATTATTGAACGTCGGAACGACCTCTTATTCCACATGTGTGTGTTGTATGTTGTATGTTGTGTGGATGGACTGACCTGTGTCTGTGTTGTAGAGGAGGGGGCGTTGGACGAAGGTCTCTCAGACGGCGCCATCGCAGGAATCATCATCGCCGTCCTCGTGGCTCTGGGAGCCGCCATCGGTCTGATCATCTACTGCCGACAAAAAGTCCCGTAAGTATCCAGGACTGGATCTGTGATGGGCGCGGGGGATTATGGGTAATATCCTGACAGAAAACAATCCAACGGATAGCCTGTTTTAGGTAAATTGGCGTTTTCTCCAAAAACAAGTGGACTCTGGAGCGGAATATTCGAGCGGTGACTCAGTTATTGATCAACACCATGGAAGCAGTTGTCCACACATATGACAGGCGTGTTTGTTCCGTGTCCATAAAACCAGTTTCCTACAGGTTACAGTGACACACACACACACACACACAGAGTCTGGTATTTTGAAAACAGTCTGACTGCATTCCTTCACAAGTTTCCTCCTCAGTGAGGGTGTGTCTTTGTGTGAGTGTTTTTTTTTTCGTGATCAAATGCAGTCTTGAGTGACAGTCAATGTTTCTACCAGTGAAGCAGAAAAAATTGTAAATTACATTTATTTTATAATATGTTTAACATATTAAAAAGGGGGCGGAGCTTTGAACATTTTTTTTCCTGAAGGTCACCCTAAGGTGAGATTGAGCGAGTGTGATTGGTGGCTCGTCTCTTGGCCTGTGATTGGCTCCAGCTCCCTCATAGGATAATGGAGAAACATTATTATATTAGGATGTTATTACATATCTGATGAGATTGCAACACAGAGCGACTCGCCTTTCCCGGATGTCTTTTAAAGGGGGCGTGGCCTGTTTCACTGAATGGCAGGAATGTCCCCGTCATGTCTCCACTCGTCCTCTGCTCCTCAACTTTTGTCTCTCTCCTCTTCGCCTCCTTCAACTTCAGCACATTTATTTAAGATCTTTCCGGCCTTGGTTCATTTGGATTAGATTCAGTGACAAAGATAATATGTGATCATTCCTACATGAGTGTGTGTGTGTGTAACTGAACTCACGTTTCTGTTGTGTTGATGTTTTCCAGGGTCGAGTCTCCGTATTAAAGAGTCCTCGCTCTCTGATGGTAAGTTTTCTTCTTCGTCCAGACAGGATGATAAAGTTTATTTCAATTTAGAAACCAAAAAGGTTGATTGATCAGCGCTGAACATGTTGTGTCTCAAGTTAAGCCTGTAAATATTCAACTCATAACAACTCATCCTATGAAATGACATAACTTGAAGTGTAAAGTCCTTTTTTCTTTCCTCAGAAGGTGTTGACCCCGATCGTCGCCATTTTGTCTCCCATGATCCATCTGTGCAGCTGGGAGGTTTGTCGTCATGGATACCGCTATCTCTGTGGAGCTTCATCTCTCTCTGCGGAAGACGAGGGCCGTAGAAACTGGACGATGAGTCTTTACTCTTCTTCAGCCTCCTCAGGATCATCATCTCCTCTTTCTCCTCCTCTTCATCACTTGATGTTAACACGTCTCCACTTCCTTCAGGAAACAGACACAACTCAGAGTGATGACGACATGTCCTGGACTTAATAGGATGGACTAACTCAGACACACGCACACACACACACACACACACACACACGCAGATGCCAAGACATTCTGGGTTCAAGTAGAAAATGAAACGTTTGATTTATGTCACTGTCTGTTTTTGGGGGGATGCGTTTAATCCATGAAACCTCAGTTTCCCTGGTGCTCATCAACAGAGTTAAAACATTTTTTTTCTATTCCTGCCTCTTTCACTTATCTAAGGCCTTTTGCAATGTGTGACATCACAGTGATTAATCAGTCTTGCAAACTGGGGCAAATCATAATCAATACCCGTAATCATAAAATAAGTTAAAAAGACATTGATAAATATAAAAAAAATCTATTGATCTAAATAACACACACTTAAAAACATGCTAAATAATGAGTTAAAGGTTAAAAAGTGTGCATATTTTTTGTAAGGATGTGGTGGAACCGCCAACAGGAAGCTTTAGTGTTTTGTTCTATTTCGAGTATAATTTAAAGAGTTGAAGATACATATTTTATAAATATTGTGATAATATTGTTTTTGTGAAACTGATTTTTTTTTCCTTCAACGAGTTGCTTTCAAACGATTTCAGCAAAGAAAATGACAGAGGACTTTTAAAACCAGCTTCTAGAGTCATTGAATGTAGTTTTCAAATCTGACTCACGTCCTGAGGGACAAGATTCAACCTGCAGACGAGTCGAGAAGAAAATGAAAGAAAAAAAGGCGGGAAGATGGACATTCTTTGAGGTTTGGAGGGAAAGTTCCATGAGGCGTTTATACAAAATAAAAACGGTCCTTCAACAGGCGTCAGTGAATCACTTATCACACATGATTTTTTATTTTTTTTGCCTTGATTCTGGTTGATGATTTTTTTATTGTTTGTGATCGCAGACTTCATTGTGCACTGATCACCAGTCAGAAAAGTATTTATTTTGTTTAGTTCAAAAAGAAAAAAAAACTAAATAACTGGTCTGCAGATCATGCATTTTGACCCAGAACTCACCTGGAAAATGTTTTATTCTAGGTCCATGTGTCCGGTTGGTGACACTGCACGGCATATATATGTTAGTTGGTCATACGTGTTTGAATGTGACGCAGCTTTTTGGATTGTTGGCTTTTTTTTCTCCATGTATTAATGATATTGAACGATGTTTTCACTGCGTCTCTGCGGAACATTAGTGAAAACAAAGGTGCAAACGTGGGCTTTTATTTCTGATGATTTTATATTTTCAAAGATGTTTTGTTGTTTACCAAAAACGTTCTGTAATAAAAAATGAAAAGAGTCGTGAAGATGAACGTGTTGGTGGTATTTTCATGTTTTTATCCAAAGCCAACCAATCAGAATCTGAGCATCTTCAAATCAGCCAATCACTGAGGGGAGTGTTTTCTTTCAAACTGGTGTGTGTGTGTGTGTGAGATTGTACCTCTGAGTCAGGGATCCACAGCCAAGGGGTTTTTCTGTCTTTGTTGCCACGCCCTCATCTCCGTGACTACGAACAGAACACACACACACACGCAGTGAAGATGATCTGTCCCAACACGTCTCATCTCAGTTTTCCACTCTAACATTTCCTCTTCACAAAGACTTAAACATTATACGAACCTCAGCGCCTCTGCTGTGACACACAGATGAGGTCATCGTCATTCTTTTGACATCTGTGAGGTCATCGAACCCTGAAATAAAAATACAAGTTAGTTTGTTCAATCCCTGAAATGAAAATCCATGTTAAATCCGTCATTTCTCACACTGTGTTTTACCATAGTTCAGTCTTGTTGTTGTCGCCCTCTGCTGGTAAAACACGGCAAAGCCCCAGTCAGCTGCTGTGTGTTTGTGTGTGTGTTACTTTTTCCTCTATTATCTGTCTATGGGGAATCAATGAGGCTTAAACCCTCACACATATGTCTACATGTATGTAGTTGTGTGCATACATGATAAATAACCGTGTGTTAAACTAAACCTGTTTCAATAAATCTAAATATTCCAGGAAGGTCATGGAATGAACATGAAGGAAACTAATGGAACCTGTCCGTGATTTAAACATCTACTTGAATGCAGATAAAAATCACATGCAGGTGGATGATAAACAGTGACTATAAGAGCTGTGTTTTGTGTTTTACAGCTCCAGTAGATTTTAAATCAGGGATTGGTTCCTCATCTTGAGATGAAAACGGGGATTTGAGGAGTGTTAGTTTTACTGAGAGGGTTGTTTTGACTCTTATCAATACAATGATCAGTTGTAAAACCGCGAACTAAAAAGACGTTGATGACAGTGACATAATGATGAATAAAACACGACATTATTTTGCTGTGAAACTTTGATTTAGTATCAGCCTGTGGACCAGATTGTTTATTTATCTCAAACTGATGGAGGTGCTAACAGAGCTAGCCTCGGACGGCTGGCTAACAAACGGAAGACCAGTTTTCGTGTTCCGGCTCTGAAAAGCTTCGCCTCCATCTTTAAGAACAAACCACATTTAGTTATGTCATTAGTATGTGGAACCACTCTGGAATAAAGGAGGCAGAGGGGAAACTGAACACGTGACACCGAGAGGAAGTTGCTATTGATGCTAGGCTAACAGGAACAGGCTATGCCAAAACAAGGCACGGACACGAATGAGAATAACAATTTGGGGTTTGAAAGCAGAATCAGTCGGAGAAAAACGGGGCTTCGATCTTTGGTGAGAAATATTTTTTTGGGGAAATAACCCTAACTAAGGAAATGTATCTTAAAGATAAAAGAAGCGAGAGTGACGCAGTCGCAGCGCGAAGGAGGAAAGCAGCAGCGAATAGGAAGTGCACGCTCACCTAACTACGTCACCACGGCCTCTTCACTCCAAAATAAAAGTCAGGAATATTATATTTCGTTTTTGACCAAGACACGAACACAGCGTCCAGATGACTGCACATAGATCGCTGGTGTGACGTCACTGTTATCGCGTTCACATTTGTCTCTAAAACAAACGTCTCGTATCCAGTCTTGTGTTGCGAGTTTGCCGATCTCAACAGTCGGATTTCTGTTTAATCTTCTTCAGATAAATGAGTCTGTTTGTTAAACAGCTGATATTTTCGGAACGTTTTGTTCCTTGTGAACTGTGTGTGTGTGTTCATGTTAAACTGTCACAGTGACACTAACCCAATTATTTATCATCACTTTTTCACAATGAGCAAACATCCGCCCGTGTGTGGAGCCTGAGAACATGTGACGTCCACAGAGAAAGATCTACATTAGAGCTACATCATTAAAATAATTAAAATCACAGTGAAAAGCACTCCGAAATAAAGGATGAATTATTCTAACTGTTCTTCTTTTTGCCAATAAATCGGATGGAACCATATTTAAATGTAAAGTAAACATGAAACCAATATTCAATTATTCATATCAGACAAACTCAGATTTATCTTTTACATGTCAATCAAAGACATAAAGTGTCTTATAATGCTCCTGTGATGTGCTGTTTTTTTCTTCTACCAAACATTTTAATCAAAAATAATAACGAACAAAAGTTTATACAAAATAAGACAGAATCACTGTGAATAGAACCAAGAAAACAAAACAAAGCATGACATATAAGACAAATATAAACAAACCAAACATAACGAGCATCTTTAACCCACTAAATGATCAATATTTCTATTGATCATTAATTGACATGTCGGTCTTCACTCTGTGACGTCATCATTGTTCCTCATCACGTGGGCTGTCACCGCCTCCTGGTGGGACACACACGTACTGCGTCGGAAGAGTTTATTAAAAATACATGAACGCAGTTTTCAACTTATATTGTTAAATGCAGTACTAATCAGAAGTGATATTCAGAGAGCTCTGTGTTTTACACAAGCTACATCATGAACATATACATGCACTGATTTAAAGGAAATTTGAAACAATAAAGATAAGCAGCAGGTTTTCATTGTGGTTTATTACAAACTGTGTCTATATGTTGAACATCTGAGTCAGCAATATCTGTGATCTCTTTCCTGCTGGTATAAATCTGAGAACTAACCATAACAGATATGACGCACGCACACACACCTTTGGTGTCTGTTTGATTTTTTTCTTTAAACAACCATGAGTTGTCAAGAAGTTAGCTTAGCTTAGCATGAAGACAGGACGTGGCCGATTTGTCCAAAGTTCACAGATACATTAACCAACCCGATGCTACATGTAAAACTTCCCCACTGTGGGACAATAAAGGATGATCTTAAAATAAGAATGAACAACATCATCCACTCGAGGTATGTGTGTGTGTGTGTGTCCTGTATGAGCATTAGCTTTAGTTCTGAAACAAAACTTCACAGTGAGACAAGTAAGTCTCAGTGTATCTGTCCTTCGCTCAGCATGGAGCGTGATGATTAGCTCAATATAATGGAGTGGCCTCCACTTCCTGTTTGTCCATCCCCTGTAGAGGGATTGGTTTATGGAGGGACAGTCCGTCCCTCCATAAACTGGCTGGTTCACAAGGGGTCAAAGGTCATCGTGGCCTTTGAGTTAAGTTCCTTGTCGTCTTGGCAGGGGGGAGTGGCCTAGGGGGCGGAGTTGGTTTGGCCCAAAAAGGGCTTACCGCGCCCCCGTCACTGTCGGCTCGGTCTGTGGTCATGGTGGGAGGCGGCGGTGGGAGGCGGGGCAACGACATGGAGCCGTGGTGGTAGTGGAGGTGATGTAGGTTGTGGCGGTGACCTGGTGGGATTCTGGAGCAGGAAGAGGCGGAGCAAGAGGAGAAGGCAGGGGGAGGAGCCACCGGCCGCAGGCTCTGGATTCGCCTGCACTCCTGACAGATTCTCACATGGCTGCAGCTCTGCAGGAAGTTACGCAATGGGGCGGGAGGAGCCACCAGGGCTGAGGAGGGAGTGGTGCAAGTGGCGTTGGGGCCTAACGTCTCTTCCAGGAGCCTCTGTGGCCCGGGGCCTAAACCAGGACGCCCAGGGCCGCTGTACAATTGACCGTTACTGAGGCGGATCTCACGAACCAGACGGATGGGGCGGGGCCCAGCCAGAGCCAAGCGGGGTGGGGGACGTAAGACTCCGCCCCCAGAGCTGCAGAGATACCGGCGCCGTCGAGAGCGGGAATTTTTCTTACAGGAAACAGCGTTTCGAAACTCGGTAAACATCTCGTGACAGACAGAAACCTGAGAGACAAAGGTCAGAGTCAGTGTGTGCGTGTTTGACCCTAAATGTTTGATGTCGTTTTAATAGAAAATAGGCTTATAAATTCAATATTAAACGAATCTAAAACACATGGAATATACAATTGATATAAATGCAAATAGAAATTAATTCCAAGTCAACTTTTCTTTGTATGATCCTCAGAGACCTTTAAAACCCATTTTCGATTTGTATTTAGTTTGAATGTTTGTCATTAATGCTATTCTAGTCCATCAAACATCTGCCCTGAGCTGTCATGAGGTCAGTTTTGTGAGGACGAGTGAGGAAGAGGAGGAAGATGAAGGTTTACCTGGTCCGTCTCGGCACTGCGACGCGTTGACCAAACAAACTCCATCACCGCCACGAAGACTGCAACGATCAGACCACAGATCAGGACCACAAAGATCCCCCCGATGTTCTCCATCCCCAGACCTGAACACAGAGGAGGAGCTCAGCTCTTCTCTTTGATCAAGAAGATCAATCACAGACATAAATAATAAACCGCGCCACACTGGACCATGTCACTTAAATCCGGTCTGTGGTCTTGAAGACTTTTCTGTCCTGAAAGTAAAGACACTATTATCTCAGGAGGTTGGAGAACCTGTGGCTCGGTGGTCCTCCTCTCTGGGACACTGTCCTCCCTCCCACCATCGTCTCTTCAGGATCTCCAGCCTGTTGCTCTCCTGAAGCTGCAGAATCCCCAGCGTGATTTCGTCTCTGTACGGAGAACCTGACGAGGAACCAGAGGAACCATCAGGCTGTTGTTCATTCAGAAGATTGACATAAAACATTTCGATACTACACAAACCTGAACCCTTGGAGAGAAAGAAACTCACCCAGAGGCATCCCGATGCCGTAGCCTTTGGAGTCCAGCAGACCACCGATCTGCGTCAGGTTGCAGTTGAGGCCTCGGTAGTATTCGTTCATGGTGCTCTCCATCAGGAAGGCGTATCTGGAGTTCAGCACGCGAGCGATTCCTTCCTTGGTGCTCTTCACAAACACGCTGGGCTGCTTCGAGTACATGTAGTTCCACATCCGCTGGTAGGTCTGGTACCGTGAGTTCTGCAGAAACCACAGGGACCAGCTTGAATGATGGATTAGATCTTCAGCTGAGAGCAACGGGATCAACAGCTGGAACAAAAGAACCGTGGTTTCTGGAGGAACACGCTCACCATGAAGAAGGTCATGGTGGAACCTCCATGGATTGTTCCGTACTGGATGTTGGTCTGATCGGCCAGATCGTCCGGAGCCTCGATGGGAGCCTCCATCCTCTGCACGGTGAGGAACGCCGCCAGGTTGGCCGTGTAGGACGAGATGATGATGAGGGTGAACGCCCACCTGCAGGAAACCAGCTTTAACCTTCAAACCTCAGAACATCCTCAAACAGATCTGTGCTTGTATCATAGGAATGTTCCAACCAGACTCCGCTGACGCAGCGCGTGGACAGAGCGCGGGGCATGACCTCTGAACCCTGCTGCATGAACCCGCCCACTGGGAACCACAGACTGTTCCCCAGCGTGTACTGGTTCTCCAGGACGTCCCGCCGCTCCCTCAGACACGGGTGAGGGTTGTACCACTCATAGGGGCTGAGTCTGGGGGGGGGGGAGATGTTCCTTAACTTCCTGTTTCTCCATCAGCTCCCACAGAAATACACAGAAACCTCGTATTCACCTTATCCTCAGAACATTTCTAATCAAGACTAAACCCATAAATCCACCTGAATAAGTACAGCAGGTGAGTCACCTGGCGGCGAGGAAGAGGACGCAGCTGACAGCCAGGTAAGCCAATAGCATGAAGAGCCAGACGGCCGGAGAGAACGGATCCAGGAAGGAGAAGTACCCCGGTTTACGACCCTGAAAACACAACGGACGCTCTGTGAACATTTCTGCACACCATCAGTGATCTCATTAAACTGGAGCCTGAAGTTTACCAGGTGAACTCGATACAAGATGCTGATCCCCAGAGTCATGAAAGGTTTGGAGAAATCAATCACTTTCTCTCTCTCTGAGGTGATGGTGAATCCAGCCACGGCCAGGTCTGCCTTCTGCACGCAGGAGGACATATAGATGTACAGCTATTGTTAGGGTCTTAAGGACAGTCCGTGCATCCATGATGGAAGAAACATGCTGAGACTCACACGGTGGATCAGCTCGCCCACCATCCCCGTCCAGCTGCCGTTGGACTCTGGAGCTCCGTACAGTCCGTCGTCCACCAGCTTGATCTTGAAGGAGAACTTTAGGATGTGGGCCAGCTCCTGCAACATGTCCACACAGAACCCTTGGTACCGGTCGTTACCCTGGACCTCCTGGGAGCTGGACCTCCTCATGACGTACGGACTCTCCTGTGGAGAGGGACAGGCGACAGACGCTGACTGAAGGGACCAGGACGCTCCGGAGACATTGTGTCCTTCTCTTTACCAGAATCGTGGTGACGATCAGCGTCTTGTTAGCCAACGACTCAGAGACGTCCAGGTCCAGCGAGGACGAGTTCATGGACAACGTGTTGTTGGAGTGCCACGTCCCAATCTGGGGACACAGAGACAGAGAGAGAGAGAGGGAGAGAAATCTGTCATCAGATCAGAGACTAGAGACACAGAGGTACCTGTCTCACCTCCCTTCCATGTCACCTCCCGTCTCACCTCCCGTCTCACCTCCCGTCTCACCTGTCTTCTCACTGACCTGTCTGTGTCCCTCATGGTGTTTCTCCAGGATCTTCACAGAGTAGTTTGTCCTCTGTCCTCGGCTGTTGAACTCGACATGTCCTGTGAGACCGTCGTACTCCACCTGACCACATTTTTTTTAATGTAAATATAAAAACATATTATTCGGATATTAGGAGTTTTCCCTCTCCGCTGTCGCCTTGATCTCTTTTTATTCATTATAAATCATTTCAAGACCGTAAAGTGTCTCAAATTATGTTCTGATATTATTTGTTACAAATACAATGTCAATTATCTTTTGTTTAATATAGACAAGAATGAGAAGCTCAACGAGTGATTAGAGGGGACAGGAAGTGACGTGTGTGTGCGTGGTCACCATGCGGAGGTAATTCATCAGGCTGGTCCCGTGTTGCCATATTAACGGACTGCTGCAGCTCAGTGACCTCACGTTGACCTCCTGACTTCGGTTCAGCTCCTTCACGGCGCTCGATACAACATGGACGCCGTCGAACATGAGCGCTGACGACAGCTGAAAATGGAATTATTATTGTTATTATTATGAATGAATCTTTCACTGGTTCATCCACAGGCATTAACATATTCAAGAGATGTTTGTCCAACCTCCTCCACGGGGCGGGGACACAACAATCATTATTATCTCCAAACTGCCAATAATTCTGATGATCAATTTCCACCAGAGCAATTAGTCCAGTTTCACTGAAACTTGTCAAATTCAGGTGGTCACCGTTTAACGAGTTATCACAGTGTATAATCTGGTATGATGTGGTCCTGTGTGGTGTGGACACGGCATCTCACCGTTGCCCCAGGATACGGAGTGATGCTGCAGGCCTCCCTCCAGGACAGCTGGAGTCTCCTGATGAATTCTGGGTACAACGGATGGCTACTGTTGAGCATGGAGAAGCCGAGGACGTTGGAGTGATGGTCCACCACGTCGTGGAGCCGCAGCAGAGGAAAGTCCTGAAGACACAGATTCATTCAGACCATAAAAACTTACTTAAAAAGAAGGAGGAGAAAAGCAGAAGAATAGAAAGTGGTTTGGAGATGTTTCTCCAGGAGAAGAAGACGAGGATCTTACCAAGGTGGTGAGGATGAACTTATAGAAGGCCGACGTCATCCCCAACTCCTTCGCCTGCACAAAGACACTACATTAACCACAATGCTTCACTTCCTAAAGTCTCAGGATGAGTCTTCAGCTTCAAATCCTGACCTTTTTTAGGATAAGGAGGGACACGGAGGCGTCGGCGTCGATGATGATCGTCGACACCTTGTCATCTCGGATCTCCTTCAGCAGAGGAGTCGGGTCCAGACTCTCGTCCAGGATCCGAACTGACAGCGTCTCCCTGGATATCAGAAACCCGCGGAGAAGCTCCTCCAATCGCAGGAGGCCTGAAGAACAGGAAACAATTTACACAGTGTGGGCGGAGCTTATTGATTTATCCTAAGGATGAAGACAATCCATCAATAAACCAATCATTCAGACCCACACTCAGCCTTGGCACAGATCAGGGTGGCTGCTGGGAAACCGAAGGATTGGAGGATGGCGCTGACGGCGCGGCTCAGGTCTTCGTTGCTCGGGTGGAGCGACACGGAGGAGAAGCGAAGGTAAGGAAGCTTCGGCGTCTCCTCCGGACCGATCTTCACATGCGGGATCTGACGAAGAGGTGTTGGATCAAGATTGTGTCGACGAAAACAAACTTTCCACGGAAACAACACAAACGTTTCTTCCATTTGATCCATGGCAAGAAATGGCCCAACTTCTACTTCACCTCCTTCTCTCCGCAGATGTGACTGATGGTGGAACCAGAGGCGGGACTGGAGGCGGGGCCAATCACTGAGACCACGCCCTTTGGCAGGATCTGACACACTGATGGAGAAAAAGGCATGTTTGATTGGTGGAACCAAAGAGGGCGGGTCTGAACCAGGAAGGACCGACCCACCGGTGTCTGTGGTGTCGTACTGTGAGTCCTGAAGAAGCTCGTAGACGTCCAGCTCCACCTTCGCCTGAGACCCCGCCTCCATCACACCGTTTACGCGCTCCTTTGCCAGCACCAGCGCCAGGCGCTCGCCACGCCCACACACTGACGGCTCATCCAAGATGGCCGCTGGAGGGAGAGAGAAGATTTAATTTATGGCAAATCCACTACGTGAAATATTTTATATTTAGGATAAACACAGCAGGGAAATAAGGTCTCCTTCAGAAAGTGATCAGTAACAATAATCAATAATGGAAGCGTCCTCACCCATCCTGACGGCAGAGAGGGCGTCGGCCTGTTTGACGGTCAGCAGAGGGACGAGCAGCTGGATCCACAGCAGCTGAGCTGGCAGAGCCGGCATCTTCCACCGCTCCTCATGGAGAACGGTCTGCTGGCTGTACCTCCACCTGCATCATCATCAACGCGTCAACAACACTTCAACACCCCTTCAACACGTCATCAATGCGTCATCAAAACATTAACATGCCATCATCATGTCAACACGCCATCCACACTTCATCAACACGTTAACACACTATCAACATGCCATCAACACTTCATTAACACGTTAAGACTTCATCAACATGCCATCAATGCGTCATCAACACGTTAACACGCCATCAACACACCATCAACGCGTCAACAACACTTCAACACGCCATCAACACGTCATCAACATGTTAACATGCCATCAACACACCATCAACACGTCAACAGCACGTCATCAACATGTTAACATGCCATCAACACACCATCAACACGTCAACAACACGCCAACAACACGCCAACAACATGTCATCAACACATCATCAACACGCCATCAACGTGTCGACCACACGTGAAGCAGTTGTGATGACGATTGACGGCAGGAAATGGCGTCAGAGTAAAATAATTATGCATTAAACATCAATAATCTGACCCGCACACACACACAAGCTGATGAATATTCTCATTTGCATTAATTGGATGATTTTCCCCGATATTCTGCTTTATTCGGTGAGCAGCAGATTAATGAGTGAGCGAGTGAAGCTGCAGCAGTGTGAAGGTGATAGAGTGACCCCCACACGAGAGAGCTGCACCGTCAGCTAATGTGTATGTGTGTGTGTGTGTCACATGGTGCTAGGACTGGTATTTAACCCACTGCAGATGCTTTTTTCATCCATTCGTGATTTGGGGGTTTGTGTTCCATTCCCGGAAACAGCAGCAAACAATACTTTGTTTTTCACCCATTCATTAGGTGGATTTGAAACTCCCTGCTGGATGAACATGGATTAGACGGAGCAGGGACCCAGGTCTTCCGAATCCCAGAGGATTAAAATGAAGGAATCAGCTGCCCTCGTAAAAATGGATTTGCTGTCTTTGAATCATTCATTGATCCCGAAACACACAGGAACTCTTCCTTGCCTTCTTTTCCCAGGAACGAAGAAGACTTCAACATCAGAATGAATGCAACAACAGGAAGTGGGAACAAAACGTCAGGAGGTTGCTGTCTGAAGCATGAGGAAGTGAATTCCACTCCTGTCTTGTGTTTCCATGGCAACACTCAGTGTGCAGATGTGAGCGGGAGATATTTTAGTTTTCTAATTTCACCCAGCAAAGTGTGGTCAATGACAGGATGAATATGAATTCATCAGATCCTGACCCTCCACACACAAAGTCTGAGTCGACACGTGGGATCTAAGGAAAAGAATTGTAATGATAAGAATGATTCTCTCTCCACAATAAAAAGAAACAAGCTAACTCATGTGATCCGCAGATGACTCATGTCATTTTATTCATGCAGTCAATCAGAATTCACCGGATTTTGGGGGTTTTACGGACTTTTCTCTGAACAAGTTGCCACACATGAAATCCATTGTTTGTATGATGAAAGCATGAGGAATTAATGCTCCACAGATGATATCCACCAAGAAGATCAAAAATAACTCCATGGCGAAGGAGTGAAGAGAAACCTGGAAAACAGAACGGCGGGGATGTGTGGAGTTTCAAATGTCGTTCAGCCTGAGAGGTGAAAAGGTTAATATTGTCATCACTGTGTCAAATATGAGAATATCAAAAGAGTCACTCACAGAATGAGGAAGAAGAAGAAGTTAACCTCAGAGGTCCAGGACGCTTCAGATGATAGATCCACAGGAGTTCAGTGAAAAAAATCCAGAAAGGTCAAAAAGAGGATCTGAATCCTCCGGTGGATTCTAATCCAGGTCTCAAAGAGGATCTGAGTCGGTGGTCCAGCTTTCAGGAAAAGTTGGAAAGATGAAAATGGAAAATGAACCTTGCTCAGATTGAGTCGATCAATTTGTTGTGATTAGAAAGCGTCTCTTCTTCAATTGCACCTGTCACTTGTGACTTTTCTCGCCATATCCTCCCTGAAGCCCCGCCCACTGCTCCTCCCTCACTCTTTCTTTTCCTCTGATTTGATTCACCTGTTCGCATCTCATCTCCATCTCTGATTGGTTGCCTGTGTGTGCGAGAGTGTTTCCGGGATGTCTGGGCGGGTTACCATGGCTACATGGTCACATCAACATGGCGTCACGTTACTTGATGTATGTTTCGCTGTTTCTCTTCACATGATTGAGGAAGGGAAAAAACTCCCACATTCCAAATCCATCAGAAACTCCCAGAAGCCATTGCTCCTCGGTGTTGGATTGGTCGCAGCTGATCAGAGGAGACCTGGAATGAAGAAAGTTCAGATGAGTGTTCTCGACCCGTTGAAAGTTTGTAATTCACCTTTGTCCGGAAATTAATGAATGAAGTTTCTGTGAGAGAATGTTTTTTTTTTTTTTTTACTGTGACCCTGGATTTGAGAATGAATCAGTTCACACAGAAATAAAACTATATTTTGGATCCATCTCTTTTTGATTTACGACACCATATTTCCAGATGAAATGCTAGAATCACTTCTTCATGTTTGAAATACAAGATATATAAATAAAGGAGGTCAGGAGAGAGTCATCTCCTCGTGTTATGAATATAATATATAAACAAATAAACCCTTGAAATATTGACGGTGGATGGAAAAATGACACGTCTAATTCTTCACATTTCATCAAACACACTCATTGATCTTCTCTCCCATGACCATCTATAGATGACCCTTCATGTGACATAAATCCAGCCAATCACTCCTGTTCCAATCAACGTGACTTGTGAGCAAGGCCCGCCCCCCTTGGCCGATGACATCACCCTTGTAGTTTGGAGGAGGAATCAAATCAAAAAAGTTCAAAGTCGAGAAAGCAAAACCATTGTGAAATGTGCGTGTGTGTGTGTGTGTGTGTGTTCACACAGTTTTGTCATTGAAAATATTTCATTCAGGCGTCGAAATGAAAATGTTCCTTGGGATGAATCTCAACATTGAAATATTCATCATTCGTAGGATCTAATCACCCAAAGGGAACGTGTGAAGGATTTCACGATAGGAAAGAAGAAAATAAAAGAAAGAGAAAGGGATTCCCGCTGCTGGTCAAACAGCTTAGCGTCAAAGAAACTCCAGATACAAACAAAAATGGTTACATCAGCTGGATTGAACAAACTTTCACACTTGGCTCCTTCTAAAGTTTATTTGAGCTAATAGGAGCTTTTTATTCCTATTTTTATAGCTGAAAAATGAAGCGTCCGCTTGGCGCTTTTAATCTTCTCTAATGTAACATTGGCAGCGTCTCTGGCAAAGATCCAAACTTTTCTATTTCAAGTCTCGAAAGGAAAAAACGCTGCAATATTCATCTCAACATCTAGACAGGAAACTTTCCACTGGATCAGAATCACCAATACTCACTCATTCCAAAATAAAAACTCAACTGTTTAAAACATCACCAAAACATTCATGAACAACTGAGAATGTGTGTGTGTGTGTGTGTGTGTGTGTGTGCGTGCGTGTGCATGGGGGGGGGGCACGGGGGTCTTATGAATGAATTAACTCCTGAAGCGACGGAAGAAAGGAGGAGAAGATGAACGATCACGATTGATAGAGGAAACTAGAAGGAGGGTCAGAGAGAGGAAGAGAGAGAATATAAGGTGACACACACACACACACACTTACCCATCCTCAATGGTATTCCTCGTTCAGCAGCATTATTCCTTTGACCGAGCGAGTGAGGAAACAGAGGAGAGAGAAAAAGAGAGAGACAATCCACCTGAGGGACGAGTCACACACACACACTGTCGCAGTGACTCCGCCCCCTCCTCCTCCTGCTGCTGCTGCTGCTGTTTGTCCTCCTCATCCAACCAGAGGAGAAAAATTCTTTGTTCAGTCTCCTCCACTGAGGGTCCATCTCTCTCTCTCTCTCACCCCTCCTCCATCTCTCTCTTCCTCCCTCTCTCTCCCCCCCTTCACTCTTCCATCTTCTTGTTTTTTTAATTCTCAGTTTGAGTTATTTTCTCAACTTTGAAATATTTCTTCATCCATTGAAGGAAAAAGAATAAATCACTACATTAACGATAAAGGAGAGAGGGAAAGAAGGGAAATAAAGTTAAACATACAGAAAACCTTTAAAAGCTTCTGCTGATGATAAAACACAACATTCATTGTATAGATAGGCTTATTTGTTTTCTGCACAGGATAATCTATTAGGCTCAGTGCCATGAAAAAGCCACGCCCCCCTGTGTCACAGGCCAGTACTGCACACACCAATTCTTATTTCAGTTTTTTGTTCTACCTCCGCGGTTGTGTTACTCAAAACTAAATGTTTCATATCAGTGTCTCCAAAAGTTTATTTAAATGTCAAGAACATTTGTCAGGAAATGGCTCATGAACCTCACCTAACATTATTATACACTGGATTCAGATGCGGTAGAGAGCTGAGATGTCAGACAGCGCCACCTAGGGACTTGACTCCAGGAAACAAAGTCACGGTGAAAAGAGGCTAGATTTGAGCTACAATTAAATGTTGCTAAATAATCTAAACGAGTAAATGGGCAGAGATAAAAACTGCTGAAGACAAAAAGAGTTCATAAACAAATACAAGAAAATAATTCAAGTCAATAAAGTTCTCTTAATTACAATGATCTTAAAAAGGCCTCAACATGAATATTAAACCATCAACTGCACAAAGCAAAGAGTCCACATGGAGAGAGTCAGACTGCAGAGAGGAATCCACTCACCTTCAGCATCCTCACAAAGCTGCAGGGGCCTTGCCTTCCCACAATGCATCACTCTGCTTTAGGGAAACCAAGGGAAACAATCCAACAAACACAAGTTCTAAAGAACCAACAAAATAGAGAAGGAAGGAAACGGAAGGTAAACCAACTCAGGCCACAGCTGGTACACAGAACAGGAAGCAGAGGGGCGGAGCCACGGCTCCCAAGTGCCTTATATAGTCCCGCCCTGATTGGACAGCAGGTCAGCGGGAGGAATCTGTCTCAGGCTGCGTTGACAAACACTCTTCAACAACAACGATCAAATCTGCATATTCCACAGCTTTGATTCAAAATGCTGAAACATGCCGATGGAATGAATTCAGCTTGTAAAGAGTCGGAATCTAAATGTAGTATCTATAATACAACATCTGTTATATAAAGTAAATCACGACATAAAGCCACTCCCAAAATGTTAGATTCTGGTTCCTGAAGGATTTGGTCAAAATGGAAGCCACTGACAAAAAAGGAACGTAAAAAGCTGCAAATGAATCGATTAAAGTGGCAAAAGGTGGAATTGTTGCAGTAACCAAACTAGGGAGACAAAGATGATTTGTTCATATTCATATCAAGCGGAGAATCCTGCCAACAAAACATTCACATTTTCACAGTGATTCTGAATCTCCAGATTCCACTGCTCCATCATTCTGTTCGCATAGCGGAGATACAGAGAGAGAGAGAGAAAGAGAGAGAGATGGAGGTGAATAATGATGAGCTGCTTCACATGCTGGTCACATTTCCTCCAATCTCAGCCAGCCAGTGAGTGAGCGAGCGAGGGAGAGAGAGAGAGAGAGGCAACAAGGTGAATAACAGATAGAAGAAAAAAAAGAGAAAGAGAGGAAGGCAGAAAATAAATGGTGGATGGAGGTAAACGGAAACAGTGGAACGAAAAAGAGAATGACATAAAGATGAGAGAGACGGAGAAAAAGACAGATGAAAACAGATTTATGGACAGACACTCACACATAAATACACAAATCACACACACACACATTATAACAACATACCTAGCAAACACATACACATACACACAGCATAAAAACTGAACTATATATATTTACTAATATAGCCGCATCGAAAACTACATACATGACACCTTCTTGACATGTATGTGAAATGTGTGGATGATGTGTTGAAGTACAGAAGCTCTCTGGAGATTAAAACATGAAATATGTTTCATTGAATATCTTGCCGCAGTTTTATAAACATAAATCACACATTGTGTCAGGATCCTGAACAGCGGATCAAAAGAAGAAGGAGGATCTTTTATGAACGATTGTGTCTTTGTTTACGAAATGTCATAATCACTGTAATTAAATCTCAGTGATGAAGGATTTCAGTCATCTGAGAGATATTATAAATAAATAACTTTATTCTGGTCATCTTTAGTGGTCAAAGTCTGCACTCTGCACAGATTCCTCCCTGTTGCTATGGTTACGCTGGGTGACAGCTCTACTCCCAGCTTTTCCGATCCATTCGTCAATGATGATATCACACGTTCCTCTTCCTGATTGGTTCTTCTCAGCGCTGTTAACACTTCCTGTTAGTGCTCTGACTTTTCTCCATGGCGTTACTAAGCAACCAGCTGGTTCCTGTTTACATCTGAGCGGTCATGTGACACATGTTTTCAGGTGTCTCACTGCGGGTGTTAGGGTTAACGCACACACACATGTTTACCAAGAGTCCTTTCACAAGTGGAACTGGATTATTTTTACTGTGTGAGAAACACATTTGGATGCTGATGGTAATTGTGAAATAGATTTTGCATTTTTGATGAAATCTCTTTGTATGAAAACAAACATTTCCGTGTATTTGATCTGTCCTTTTTTGATATGACTTTTGATGGAACTCCTCATTTTCCTCAGCAACGCGCAGTAACGATCCATCCACTAGAGGTCGTCATTGTCCATGGTTGCGTGTTCACTCTTTCCGTGCTGCCTTCTGGTCTTGGACTGTCACACTCGCGTGGCAAACTAAGCAATGGCCAAGGGACCCCGAGATCCAAGGGTGCCCCCAAAGACGGCTGTTTACATTGATCCACAGAGACGACAACCTGAAAGCCCCTTAAATGACTTGCCCGGAGGGGGCACTGCAAAGACAGGTTTTTCTTAACCTGGGGACCTCAGAGTCTCTTGAAACCTCCCTGGTCACACCCAGCTATGTTTAGCTAATCAGGAGATATTGATCCACACATACAGAAGGAAAACAGGGAACCAAACGTGTTTATAACATATTGACGTGCCAGTGGTCTGTATCACAAAGTTTCAGATAATCATTTGATATAAGTGACGGTTTCTTGATAAAAGGAAATACAAACTTTCAACAATTAAATTATTGTATTTCCTGGACTCTTTCCAGCAGTCAATGCATTTACTTCATCTGTAGTAAACATGTGCCTTGTCTCCATTTGTCAGCAGAGTCATATGAGTCATCAGGCAGGTTTGCTGAGTGTGACACCTGAGTTGTGTTTCAACAGCTACACCTGTGTCAACAACAAATCACAGCAGAGGCCAAGGCTATCCTGAAGGTTCAGTGATTGTTTTCCAACATCTGCTTCCCCCAGGCCCTCTGCTCTGCCACAGATGGCCAAAGCCAGAGGTCAATTTTCCATGTTGCATGTGGGGACGAACAAAGAAGGTTTTAGTTCTTAGTTTTTATAGTGATGCTACATGAGGTCAAGTTGATGTGCAGGTAAAACAAGGAATCGCGGGATCTCTAATCCCAACCCAAAACAAATGTGATTTATATAATAATAATAGCAGCTATAATAAAAATATGAATAATCTTGTTTCATCACCAGCAGAAATAATAGAAGGGGGTTCTAATAACAGCTGGTTAGGGTTTGAAGGAATCATTCCATTGAATGTGTCATTCTGTCTCACACCCAGCTAGGGTTTGTCTTTTCAGGTGTGTAACCACATCTCCACGGTAATTACACCACACACAATTCCACCCAAAGGCACCAATTGTCTTTTAATACAAGTATACAGTATATATAAATAACAAAATTGCTAAGCTATGCTTCACTCTTGAAGGGAACCTAACACTGAATCCTGTCTTGATTCAGTGGATGGCTCTCTCTCTATGACTCCTGCAGTTTGTACAAATTCTCTAGTATTATTAACATTATTAACATTATTATTATTATTACTACTATTATTATTATTTTGTTCCTCTGCTATGTACACACAGCATCTCCTGGGATACTTTATTTGATTTCTTTCTGTTGCGAGGTGCTCATCCTTTATAAGCACAAATGTTGCTGATGTTCAGGTTCAGGTGTGACGGAACATCTGTGTCAGGGCCAAAGGTGTGTCTGGGAAACATACCACCGGACCTCTCGGCTTTTGTTGTGTTAATAACTTGAATACAACTATGATGCATTTCTCCATAATGAAGATGTCATACATCAACTGTCACATTTCTTTCGCATTATTTTTGCCATTTTTGTCTTCCTCATGTGCTCATTGTAATATTTCTGACCGTCTTGGTGATGTCATCATTGTGATGTTGTTTTGCACTGATAGAATAAGACGCATTAACAATATTAGGAACCCTGTCACATCCAGTCTCACTTGGATTCAAAGGGTAAGGGTTAGACTACGGGAGAGAGAAAAGCAGTG
This sequence comes from Colistium nudipinnis, assembly GCA_016785305.1. NCBI lineage: Eukaryota > Metazoa > Chordata > Actinopteri > Pleuronectiformes > Rhombosoleidae > Colistium > Colistium nudipinnis. Next base: position 13,031 of record JAFBJU010002814.1, on the reverse strand, counting down.
GTCCTAACCCAGGACCCTGTGGAACTCCATGACTAGAGTTAGCCTTACTAATGACAGGTAATCCAACCTTTTCTAACAAGACTCCATTGAAAGATGAATATCTGCTCATGGTAACATACAGAGAATACTTATTTGGCTGCAATGATGAACTAAACTTATTTAAATGTGTTCATTTGATGAACGAGATCAGTTTGAGACTCCATCAACCTAAAAAAAGAAAAATTACCTTTAAATGACAATATTTTTAATCCACTTATTGAACAGATACACGCCGTTATGGAACAGAATTCACCAAATCTTGAAGCACAGAGATACTGCCAATAAATGCCTGAAATTTTGTATGACAAATTTTTGTCAAACAAAAATTACATTTACGTACATTTACAACATTACATGTTGTAAATGTACATAAACTCTTCACAAGGTTAAGTCTCAATGTAGAAACCAGTTGTTGAAAAAACCTTGTACCTCTACTTGCCTCATGTCTAACCACTAACTATATTATGAATATATACAATATTTAAATAAATAATACACACATATTATTTAAATTAAATTAATTAATTTCCTTCAGTCCAATAAAGACTTCATAAGAATACATAATTTGGGGACTTCGACAGATTTGCCAGGCTTAGTCATGGTCCTGGATCAAGTCTTACCACCAAAGAAATGCCAAGAGAACTGTGATGACTGAAAGTAGGCTTGATTTACTGGTGACTGCAGAGGAGGCTGCAGTGGTACCTGACGCACCGGCGGCGGTGGTAGTTGGTGCGGCAGGGGTACCTGACGCACCGGCGGCGGTGGTAGTTGGTGCGGCAGGGGTACCTGACGCACCGGCGGCGGTGGTAGTTGGTGTGGCAGGGGTTGTAGGTATTACAGTAATGTTAGTTGTTGTAGCAGGCGTGGTTGTTGTTGTGGCAGCAGTGGTAGTTGTTGTTGCAGGTGTAGCTTGTGCATTGCACAAGGCTGTTATGAGAAGAACAAGTTGGAGTCAAATTTTTCATTTGACTTTTGAGCAAACTGATGCAGAGATGGATCAGGGACTATGAATATTGTATAAAATTGTGTTTTATTTTAAACTGGGCCTGGTGCCATGTATAAAAATAGCTGCAACAATATGTTGAATTCATGTTCATGTGTATTTATAAGTTATTTCAATTTGTATGAAAATATATATATAAAAAAATCTCATCAACCAAAAATTACCCCCATGCGGTATCCCCGTGGACCCTCCAGGGGTCACGGACCCCCCCAGTTGAGGAACGGAATATTGACTTACCAAACAACAAGGGAACAACAAGACAAATCTTCATCGTCATGGTGACGCAGTGGATTTTCTGTCTGTGACATAAATACATTTGTGTTAAAACAATTAAACATCAAAACATAGCGAGTTCATTTAAGACTGAAAACTGTTTGGTGGCTTTCATTTGTATCAATTCTTTTATGGACAACATACATCAACTGTTATTAAAACCAATTTGATCTGCTCCCCTTATTACAAATGTGATGTTTCATTGGAGATTCAAGAGAATAGACAATTATTATTATTTGTCAATAATTGATCAGATTGGCCTCTTTTATCAATTCTCTCTATGGAATAGAAAAATATTTATGTTTTTCAACAACTCCTTGATATGTTGGAAAATACTACGCAAGTTCATGTAGAGCAAAATATCACTGGTCGAGGTTTGTATCATTTAATGCCAGCTGAAAAACTATTTGCATGATGGTCTGAGAAATGTTTCTACTTTAAATGATTTTAAATCAAGATGCTAAGACAGAAAACATTTCAAAAGTCATTCAGAAAAGTTGAAAATGTCAACGTTTTTGAATTATTGCCATGTCAGTTGTCGCAAAGGAAAACTCTCCTTCCTGGAAAAAATACCATTTGAAATATAAATTGAAATGCTTCATATTGGAATCATCTACAGAAGTACTCACGGATGTATTTCTCTCCTCGGATCTTGTCGCTGAAGTATCTCTTGCGATGTTCTCAGTGCCCAGCTCATCCTTTATAAGCACAAAGCTGATGTTCAGGTTCGGGTGTGAGGGAACATCTGTGTCATGGCCAAAGGTGTGTGTAGGAAACGTTGAATCATCGGACCTCTCGGCTTTTGTTGTGTTAATAACTTGAATACAACTATGATGCATTTGTCCATAATGGCGATATCATACATCAACTGTGACATTTCTTTCGCATGACTTATGCCATTTTTCTCTCCTGACTGTTTTGGGTGGTTTGGTTGAAGTCTCAGTTACTGTTACTCATCATGTGCTCATTGTAATATTTCTGACCTACCTCCTCCCTCCATGGATGTGCGGTTAATAACTGCACATCCACTGAGCTGCTTCAGGATGTTGATTCCTTCAAAGTTTGCTTATGGCAAAATTTTGCTGATTGTAAAACAGGCACGCATGAATCTCGAAGATAAGACAAGATAATCCTTTATTGTCCCACAGTCGGGAAATTTGCAGCGTTGCAGCAGCAGAGGTAAAAAGTACACAGACACAAATAGACAAAAAGTACAAAATAAAGTATACTAACGTTGTGCAAGAGTAGAACAAAAGCACCGAAAATAGAGTATATGTACAGTGACCTGAGTATATGCAGTGGGAAATGGGCTGTGTGGAATGAATAGTAATATAAGCAGTGTAGTTTACGTTGTAAAGTTTTAAAATTGAATGTGCCAGTGGAATAATTAAACGTGCAGATATTGAAATCTACAAGATACAACCATGAAATATGTTTAATTGAATGTGAAAAAAAATGCAGTATCTGCTCCTGTAAAACCTTCAGAAATCAGCTGGTTCCACAAATAATTGTTCAAAGTTCAACCTGATGATGTCATCATTGGGACCATTAATATGTTTCCCATTCAAAGACTTAACAATGGAATTTTTTTTGCTGACTCATCACACCCAAAACAATAAAGCTGCAGTATTGTTCACATAATTACCATCCAACAATTATCCCTTCCAGTTAGGCCTAAATTAGATCGTACTGGAGCTCATTCCATCACGCAACCTGTGACCTTGTGACACTTAAGTGTCCAAGCAAATCCAAACAAAGTTCCCACACCTTAATATATAGATACTTTCTTTTTCAAATCTGCTTTTTTGGTGGATTTGGCGGTGCGCAGGTTATCACTGGTGACTGATAGCAAGAAGGTTCTGGCTTTGAGACCCGGCTGTGGTCTGGGCTCTTGCTTCCAGCAGCTGACTCCAAAGTGTGTGTAGGTGTTTATGGCTGTGCGCCTGTGTGTGTCAGCCCTGCGTTGGACTGGGTGACTTGTTCAGGTTGGGATCTGCTACACAACCCTGCGTCCCAATCAAAACGAAGCGGTTCAGATACTGGCGGTATGTTCACAGGTCTGCTCTGACCCTGTAATCAGGAGCTGAGCTCCCTTTAGCTTTAATGGTTCCTTGGAGCTGGTTCTGAAAAGGACGATTTTGTCTCCACTTGCCCACTCGGATTGAGGAGCCAAGCTTCTAATCAACATGTTTTACAGGAGCTTTTGATAGTAAAAACAATAAATATTGGTAAGTGTGTATGATAATTTTTTTAACCAGGAAAATGAGAGACTTGTCCTTATGTTGTTCTGCACGGATAGAAAAAGAGGCATCAACAATATTAGGAACCCTGTCACATCCAGTCTCACTTGGATTCAAAGGGTAAGGGTTAGACTACGGGAGAGAGAAAAGCAGTGGTCCTAACCCAGGACCCTGTGGAACTTCATGACTAGAGTTAGCCTTACTAATGACAGGTAATCCAACCTTTTCTAACAAGACTCCATTGAAAGATAAATATCTGCTCATGGTAACATACAGAGCATACTTATTTGGCTGCAATGATGAACTAAACTTATTTAAATGTGTACATTTGATGAACGAGATCAGTTTGAGACTCCATCAACCTAAAAAAAGAAAAATGACCTTTCGTACTTAAATATTTTTAATCCACTTATTGAACAGATACACGCCGTTATGGAACAGAATTCACCAAATCTTGAAGCACAGAGATACTGCCAATAAATGCCTGAAATTTTGTATGACAAATTTATAATTACATGTTGTAAATGTACATAAACTCTTCACAAGGTTAAGTCTCAATGTAGAAACCAGTTGTTGAAAAAACCTTGTACCTTTACTTGCCTCATGTCTAACCAATAACTATATTATGAATATATACAATATTTAAATAAATAATACACACACATTATTAAATTAAATTAATTAATTTCCTTCAGTCCAATAAAGACTTCATAAGAATACATAATTTGGGGACTTCCACAGATTTGCCGGGTTTAGTCATTGTCCTGGATCAAGTCTTACCACCAAAGAAATGCCAAGATAACTGTGATGACTGAAAGTAGACTTGATTTACTGGTGACTGCAGAGGAGGCTGCAGTGGTACCTGACGCACCAGCTGCGGTGGTAGTTGGTGCGGCAGGGGTACCTGACGCACCAGCGGCGGTGGTTGTTGCTGGAGTGGAACCTGTTGCACCAGCAGCGGTGGTAGTTGCTGCAGTGGAACCAGTTGCACCAGCAGCGGTGGTTGTTGCTGGAGTGGAACCTGTTGCACCAGCAGTGGTGGTAGTTGCTGGAGTGGAACCAGTTGCACCAGCAGCGGTGGTTGTTGCTGGAGTGGAACCTGTTGCTGCAGCAGCGGTGGTAGTTGCTGCAGTGGAACCTGTTGCTACAGCAGCGGTGGTTGTTGCTGGAGTGGAACCTGTTGCTACAGCAGCGGTGGTAGTTGCTGCAGTGGAAGCTGTTGCACCAGCAGCGGTGGTTGTTGCTGGAGTGGAACCTGTTGCTACAGCAGCGGTGGTAGTTGCTGGAGTGGAACCTGTTGCTGCAGCAGCGGTGGTAGTTGCTGCAGTGGAACCAGTTGCACCAGCAGCGGTGGTTGTTGCTGGAGTGGAACCTGTTGCTGCAGCAGCGGTGGTAGTTGCTGCAGTGGAACCAGTTGCACCAGCAGCGATGGTTGTTGCTGGAGTGGAACCTGTTGCTGCAGCAGCGGTGGTAGTTGCTGGAGTGGAACCAGTTGCACCAGCAGGAATGGTTGTTGCTGGAGTGGAACCTGTTGCACCAGCAGCGGTGGTAGTTGCTGGAGTGGAACCTGTTGCACCAGCAGCGGTGGTAGTTGCTGCAGTGGAACCAGTTGCACCAGCAGCGGTGGTTGTTGCTGCAGTGGAACCAGTTGCACCAGCAGCGGTGGTTGTTGCTGGAGTGGAACCAGTTGCACCAGCAGCGATGGTTGTTGCTGGAGTGGAACCTGTTGCTGCAGCAGCGGTGGTAGTTGCTGGAGTGGAACCAGTTGCTACAGCAGCGGTGGTTGTTGCTGGAGTGGAACCTGTTGCTACAGCAGCGGTGGTAGTTGCTGGAGTGGAACCTGTTGCACCAGCAGCGATGGTTGTTGCTGGAGTGGAACCAGTTGCACCAGCAGCGGTGGTTGATGCTGAAGTGGAACCTGTTGCTACAACAGCGGTGGTAGTTGCTGCAGTGGAACCTGTTGCTACAACAGCGGTGGTAGTTGCTGGAGTGAAACCTGTTGCTACAGCAGCGGTGGTAGTTACCGGAGTGGAACCTGTTGCTACAACAGCGGTGGTAGTTGCTGGAGTGGAACCTGTTGCGACAGCAGCGGTGGTAGTTGCTGGAGTGGAACCTGTTGCTACAGCAGCAGTGGTAGTTACCGGAGTGGAACCTGTTGCTACAACAGCTGTGGTAGTTGCTGGAGTGGAACCTGTTGCTACAACAGCAGTGGTAGTTGCTGGAGTGGAACCTGTCGCTACAGCAGCGGTGGTTGTTGCTGGAGTGGAACCAGTTGCACCAGCAGCGGTGGTTGTTGCTGGAGTGGAACCTGTCGCTACAGCAGCGGTGGTTGTTGCTGGAGTGGAACCAGTTGCACCAGCAGCGGTGGTTGTTGCTGGAGTGGAACCAGTTGCACCAGCAGCGGTGGTAGTTGCTGTAGTGGAACCTGTTGCTACAGCAGCGGTGGTAGTTGCTGGAGTGGAACCTGTTGCACCAGCAGCGATGGTTGTTGCTGGAGTGGAACCAGTTGCACCAGCAGCGTTGGTAGTTGCTGCAGTGGAACTAGTTGCACCAGCAGCGGTGGATGATGCTGGAGTGGAACCTGTTGCTACAGCAGCGGTGGTAGTTGCTGGAGTGGAACCTGTTGCTACAACAGCTGTGGTAGTTGCTGGAGTGGAACCTGTTGCTACAACAGCGGTGGTAGTTGCTGGAGTGGAACCTGTTGCTACAGCAGCGGTGGTTGTTGCTGGAGTGGAACCAGTTGCACCAGCAGCGATGGTTGTTGCTGGAGTGGAACCAGTTGCACCAGCAGCGGTGGTAGTTGCTGTAGTGGAACCTGTTGCTACAGCAGCGGTGGTTGTTGCTGGAGTGGAACCTGTTGCTACAGCAGCGGTGGTAGTTGCTGGAGTGGAACCTGTTGCACCAGCAGCAGTGGTAGTTGTTGTAGCAAGTGTGGCTGTAGGTATTGCTTGTGCGTTGCATAAGGCTGTTATGAGAAGAACACGTCGGAGTCAAATTTTTATAAGTTTTATAAGTATTTATAAGTTATTTCAATTCGTATGAAAAAATATATATAAATAAATCTCATCAACCAAAAATTAACCCCTTGCGGTATCCCTGTGCACCTTCCAGGGGTCACGGACCCCCCCAGCTGAGGAACGGAATATTGACTTACCAAACAACAGGGGAACAACAAGACAAATCTTCATCGTCATGGTGACGCAGTGGATTTTCTCTCTGTGACATAAATACATTTGTGTTAAAACAATTAAACATCAAAACATAGCGAGTTCATTTAAGACTGAAAACTGTTTGGTGGCTTTCATTTGTATCAATTATTTTATGGACAACATACATCAACTGTTATGAAACCAATTTGATCTGCTCCACTTATTACAAATGTGGTGTTTCTTTGGAGATTCAAGAGAATAGACAATTATTATTATGTGTCAATAATTGATCAGATTGGCCTCTTTTATCAATTCTCTCCATGAAATAGAAAAATATTTATGTTTTTCAACAACAACTTCTTAATATGTTGTACTTAAGTATTTCATTTTACATCTGAATGTTTATTTCATTTGCATTATGTTTGATAACTATTATTGCTCATTTTAGCATTAAGTGCAGTTTGTACATTACATTTTTTTTAATTACCTGAAAAACAATACATACGTTTCATATCGAATAGTCCAAGTTACTTTATTTAAATAATACTTAAAAAAAAGAACAATTTTAAAGCGGAATTCTTAATCTATTTATCTATGTAGACACGTAGATACACGTGTACGCAAGTAACAGTAAAACTAATAATAACTAATAATTGTTTAATCGTATAATGAGATTTTAATTGTGTTTAAATATATAGATCATTATTAAAGTACTTACCGGTTGCGGGAGGAGAGCTCTGTGATTCCACCTGTTCACTTTCCTTTGCAGGTTTTTGTCTCCCAGTAAAGAGTCAATAGCTTTTATATCCACACAATGTGAGAAATTTCCATAAGGGCCTCAACAAAGCCGTACATGGTGCTGATGAATCATGTTTCTTCCTCTGTGCAAGGTGTGGCTGTGTATTGAAGAGCGTATTAATCTACTTGGAAATTTCGCCATAAAAAAAACTGGTAGAGTGACATTATATTAAAGAGATGACAAATGTTTTCGGGCATTCTTGAGTTTTGCTAAAATGTGTTTTGTATTTTTGTGAGGCATGTGGTCTATTATCAATTTTTTTTTAATGTGTATTTGGGGTCACACCTTACAGTCAATGGTTGAAACATAAATCAATTATTATACTGTTTCATGGGGCTCTCTGTAAGATCCAAGAGGAAAAGAAACTAGGGTTAGGGTTACATAGATTTAAAGCTGTTTATTTTGTGATATGTGCTAAGATTGTGTTACACAATTTTTAATATTCTCAAATGTCAATGAAAGATGAGATGTTTTATTTATAATTCGCTTGATTATCATTGTCTTACACCAATCCTTGAGTCCGACATTTACAGTACAGACAAAATATATAAATATTTTGTGTGAAATTTATTATTTTTTCTTTAAATATCATCACCTTCATTAGTATGCTTAAGGTAAATGCTTTTTGTAAGAAATTGTTTGGATCAGCATTAAGCATATATCATTAAGCATTACATGGTCTTGGTCAGGGTTGCCAACTCTGAGATTTTGATATGCATGCTGGGAACTGTGTGTGGTGGGGTCTTCCCAGCATGCCTTTTGGCGAAGTTAATGTTGGGATTGCGTTAGATGTGCACCATGTGTAAGAACGGGTTAGCTCTTTTTTCTATTATAAATCTTTGCAAATTCTCATCAGTTTTGCAGAAATCCACCCCTCTTCTGTGGAGTGGTTCATGAAGGTATATTTTACCATACAACATCTTGCATTAACTAAAAAATATTTTTTTAAATTAGGAAAATCTCTGATTGGCAGCCATCTCCAATACCAATTAAAGGTTGAACCTCCAACTCCTTATTGTTGCATTTCTTTAACTCTGCTGAATAATATTTCTATTTTTTGGCTTTTTTGCTCCCTGTGTAAGGCTTATCCGGGCAATTGCTGGTAAAATCATCAAAAGATTATTTTAAATATATAATATCTATTAATATTTAAAAATTGTATTATATAACTTTAATCTCAGATAACTTTTAGATAGCATAATATAGCAGCCTAATAAATCAAATGATATACGAATTTAAATACAGAAAACAAAATTAAGATGTAATATAAATAAGAAACACAATTTTGATCACAATAATACAAATAGAACAATAATCTAAATTAAAATCACATTATTTCCTACATTGTATTTGATGGGGGTGGTAAGGGACCTGGATAATGGTTAGGGGGGCCGAAAAAGGTTGAGAACCCCTGGTCTGGGACATAAAAAGGATCAACACAGCTGGAGAAATGTATTTTTGTGTTAGCCTTCATTCTCATCTGAACCAATCAAATCTATCCAGTTGAAGATGTACCTCAGTCCATCTACGTCTCAATACGTTTGATAAGGATTTTTCTGTCTTTAATCTCTCCTTCCTCTCAATGATTCTCCTTTTCTCTCCTTTCCTTTCAGTTCCTCACACACATCATCATCAATTCAATTATAAAACTTGACAGTAAGAAAAGTCCCACTTTCCTCTTTTTCACAAAGTTGCTTTTATTGCCCGCTCTGTCTCATTCACTTTTTTTATGTTGAAGTTCAAGAAGTCGTCTTTGGTGTCACTTTTATTTCTCTATCTGTGTATGCAAATTCATGCAAGTGCATGCTTGATCCTGAAATAGCATTTAATGTAAATTACTTTCATGAAGAAAACAAAAAGTGAAATTTCCCACACTCGGACGTAAACAGAAGAGAACATTCATGGGTGTGTCATTTATGCTGTTAAAATCTCTCAGTGACTATACTGGAAAGCCTCTCATGCCTCAGTGGTGTTATCACCAAACCTGACGCAGACTTGTGTTTCAAGATTGTCGAGGTGACTCAGAACCATAGACTTTGACGTTACTTTGCTAGCTGCGTTTAGACAGTCACTGTGTGCGTTAATCAGTTGTTGAGGAATGAAAACATCCAACTTTAAGAATGTTGTGGCACAGAATTTCTATATGAGTGGTACATGACAATGGTGTGGCCATGATGCTGAAAATGACATAAAGAATGCTTTTATTGACGCTGTAGTCTGGTATCAAGGATGCACTGAGATATGAACATAGCTAGAAACATCCAGGGATGAAGATTGTTCGTCATGGTTCTTTCCAGCTACATCACGTCTTTGTTTTATAAATATTCTGTTCAGGTTCAGGTAAAATTGATAACAGCCGAATTGAATGCTAACCACTGTCACACTCAATTTTTGGGATTTTACAAACATTGTTCAAAACTGAAGCCACATTGTGAAAACTCTTCACACAGTGAGAAAAAAAGGAGACTATGTGGAACAAACGGTGAATATATATTTTTTTGCTTTAACACGAAATGTATCAATGACCAAAGTTGCCAAAACTCTTCAACTCCACCAATGACTTCAACAGTAAGATTTGCTAAGAAACATCATAAGAAGGAAAAGGAGAATACACATCGTTTTATATTAAAAGAGTTGAATTAATTGTCTGAATAATACTATCATGACTGGCCGTGACCTTTGACCTATTAAAGAAACTTGTGGTGTTTGTGTGTATGTGTTAGTCATTTAATTGCGTCCCCCCCATCACATGATGCTGCTCTTCTCACAACTTATTGGTCTTAATTTGGTGCAGAGAAATAGTAATGTGTCTGTCACACATGAACATGTTGAAGAATATGTTGGAAGCACGCTGAGGATAAGACACAATTACAGAAGCAAAATCTGTAAAATATGAATATATGGCGATGAAGTGATAAAAGGTATAAAGAGTAAAACAATTGGGAAAAGTATTTCTAATAACATATCAACACCAACCCTAACCCTAACATATCAACACTGCCCCCTGGTGGTCAAAGATAGAAACGACAAACTGTCAAATGTGTTGATTTCATGGTGGAAATCATTTTTTGTGAAAAAGATGAATATTTTGTCTTATAAGAACAATTACAACTTAGGTATTTCCCCTCTGGGAACTTTGTGTGTATAACATTTATTTGTTACTGTTGTCATTGAGTAATATATGATAGAGTTAATGTTTTCAATGCTGACATAAGTTCTAACATTTTTTTTTTCACATTCCTGTGTTTAATTTACAATAACAACAATCTATATCCGTGGACTTATTATCATTATTTTTTCACAGCCACCAAAGACAGATTTAACGTGTTTCATACAATATCTTGGTTGTTTGTCAACTCTTTAAAAATAATTAAAAAATGTAGGTCATTTATTATCATTTTTCTATCAAGGTTAAATTGCCCATAATCTTTGATTTTTATATGTGCTTAATTAAGAGATCAAAACTTTTGAAAAACGATCCCTATATTTTCCCTTTAAACGGGAAATAAACCATCAAATTGTTGCATGAGGGAGGGACACTCCTTCAGTGGATAATTACTATTCTTAAATGCTTGAGAATTACAATAAACACGAGATAAAAATAAAAGGCTATTTAAATGTTATATTAGAAATGCAAGTCGATCATCATGAAGGAGGGACACGATAAAAATTCCGTTTCAGGGGCTGCTCCACACATGTTTGATATTTAAATAATATTCTTTTTTATAATTATATTATTTTAATTTATTTAAATTTTTTCTCAAGAAAAAATATATTTAACACAACAAGTACGTGTTTTCGAGCATAAGGATTCTTTTAGATTTAATCGGTGAGACAGAGAATGTGCTTTAATAGTTTCACGGTAAAACTTTTTACATCACGTCCGTGCGCGCCAAATTACTTCCGCTCTTGCGCATGTGCAGAATCCGCATAGTGTTCAGATGTTCGGGAGGAGAAACAACGCGTGTTTGTTGTGGAAGTTTAAAATAATAATCGGATGTGAATCATCTTCTGTGGATTATTTCCGTGGAGACAAGCAGCTCGTGTCTCTGAGGTGAGTTTTTTTCTCTTTAACACGATATTGTAGTTTTGTCATAGCAGGGTTAGCTTACATGTTGCTACCGGCACCTGGTCTCCGTGATGTAACAGTCTAAGTGAGGGACCGGGGGAGGAAGAGGACACTGGACAGAGTTGGTGTCAGCTGCCTGGTTAGATTAGCTTTGGCTGTGGAGCTAGGGTCCAGAATGGACCGGACCAGCTGGTGTGTGAGAGAGAGATTACAGGTGCAGTGCCGGTGTAGTGTACAGTGTGGCCGTGGGAATGACTTGAAGTGTGTGGTGTATTGTTTTGGCACGTGCCATAGTGACCCATTTACATAAATGATGGAACTCTGATTTCTCCCTTTCTCCTGTGAGCTTCTGCTTAAACGCTGTGTGAATTTAATTTCAAAAGTTGTATTGTTATTGTAATTGTTTTTATTGTTGTTTCTATTCGCATTCTTCTTACTGGCGTTCAAAGTGTGCATTGCAATTTTTAGTATGCTGTGCATCTAATGTATTTGTGTTTGACAATAAATGCTTGAATCTCTTGAATCTCTTGAATCTTTCTTCTTAGCTTAAGTAAATAGTCACCATGGAGCACCATCTTAAAATTGTATTTAACTGTGTTGCTGTTATTTTCGAATCAGCATTACTTCCATTGATGTTAAATAAAAAATATAATCTTGCATTTCAAATGTTAAAATCATGTTTTATGTATATATGAACTCTGACCTGGTCTGGGGTCAAAGTTGAATACTTTGCACAAACTAGTAGCCACATGTGTGTGCGTGCATGCATAGTGTGTAATCACACACTGGTGTGGTGTGCGGAAGTGGGTTAGGGTTGTTGGGTTATACATGTGTATTTTTGATTGGTGTTGGTTTTATCGTCCACACCATGTTGGACAATCTAAGACTTGGATTAAGACTAGCGCTAACTGTTTTTATCTGTATGTTAATGCATCAGATGAGCGTATTTGAATAAGCATTAGGAATATAGCAGTACATGCTTTAGGTCAGGGTTGCCAACTCTGAGGTCTTAATATGCATGCTGGGAACCCTAACCATAACCAAAAATGTATATTCAGCATCAGCATAGGTAGTTCATTATATGTGCCAAATCAGTTCATCTGTGTGTAGCTCAACAGTTGTGCATCATTTTAGCTTCCCAGAGAGTAAGCATTAGGCATATATGATCAAGCACTACATACTCTGGGTCATGGTTGGGTTAGGGCTAGATATGTATTGATTTGTATGCTGGGAAGAATATGTGGTGAATGACTTCCCAGCATGCTTTTGGGAAAGTTAATTTTGGGATTTGCGCTAGATGTGCACCATGTGTAAGAACAAGTGCGCCGATGGAGGCATACATGATTAAGCATGGCTTTTTGTAGGTTTCTGATGTGAATTTGTAGCTTTTGATATGTATGCTTGGAAGTATTAGGGTTAGGGTTAGGGTTAGGGTTAGGGGTTAGGGTTAGGGTTAGGG
>JAFBJU010002782.1:1240327-1274851 GCA_016785305.1 Colistium nudipinnis | reverse complement strand
CCGATGCTGCTGTGCGAGTTTCAAGTGTTTTTGACATGTTTGAACATTTTGACTTTTTGGCCCGAAAGTAAGGCTATAGTAAGGCGTTTTTTTGGTCACATTTTGACGACAATAAAGTCCCCAAAAAGTAGGACTTTTACACTTTTTTCACTTTATTTTCGCACCTACCGTATTTATAAGCCCTGCCGATGCTGCTGTGCGAGTTTCAAGTGTTTTTGACATTTTTGAACATTTTGACTTTTTGGCCCGAAGGTAAGGCTATAGTAAGGCGTTTTTTGGTCACATTTGGACGACAAAAAAGACCCTAAAAAGTAGGACGTTTACACTTTTTTCACTTTATTTTCGCACCTGCCCTATTTTTAAGCCCTGCCGACGCTGCTGTGCGAGTTTCGAGTGTTTTCGACATGTTTGAAAATTAAGACTTTTTGCCCCGAAGGTAAGGCTATAGTAAGGCGTTTTTGTCAAATTTTGGACGACATGCTATACTTCGAAGTTTTCACTTTTTTCACATCCACCATATATACTGTATATGCGCAATTCTGAAGTTTTTTATGCATTTCTTAGGTTTATTTACAGTTTTAAACCACTTACTTTACTATGAATTATTTTGGCCAAATTTTAAGAGAGAAACAATGACATATGTTTGAATTTTTTATGACACCATATTAATATTCACAATGATCTGTGTTTGGTGTTTTTGCAGATTATTCCACGGTGCATCTAAACCAGCTTTTGGAGAAGGCAGAGGCCATCGCTGGTCGGATGTTGCGTTTCTCTGTCTTCTACAGGAACCAGAATAAAGAATATTTTGATCACGCCAGGTAGGCAAATGATGAGCACATAGATTTTGGTTTAAGTATTGCGATCACAGAAAGCTGAAGCACGGAGGAAATTTTACTTAAGAATGCAGCTTCACAAAGCATGTTCAGTAGTTCTAAAAATCCAGACATAAAGGTGAAATTATAGTAGCAGCAAGTTCTGACTAATGCTAATCAAAATGTTCCTAGATCAGATCATCCCGCTACTTCCACTCGAGGTGTAACCCTGAGTCAGACACTAGCAGACAGTTGCGGGATGCAGGGGGAAAGCACAGGTTTTGTGCACCCACTCACCTTAGACAGAGGAAGACACACAATGGCGGTCTCTATTGAAGCCACAGCCGCAGCTGCTGCTGAATATGCTTTCGTTAAACAGCACTGTCATGTGGGGAGCAACGGTACTGCCATTACGGAGGCCTGTGATCCGGGCTGGGAGCCGAGTAATTCCATAATGCCTGCAACAAAGCAACAATTATGGATTATAATGACAGCCTCTGGAGCGATAGCAGTGTAATCATAATTCATAATTGAAGTGTGGAAGATATGCGGCTGCCGCAGACGCATTCATTACTTCCAATGTTTGCCTGTTAATTTGCTGTCTGAAAGCTGCATTTACTTATAGGAAAGCGGCCCAATTCTCTCTCACATGGTTTCTGTGAGACTGAGAATGTGATGGCAGCATCAGTTCTCTCCGTTTACTGAGATTTGAGACTCCAACACGTTCAGACAGCTTTTTCCCCCCATGTGTCAAACTGTCCACGTCCCACTGTTGGAAAATGATTTCATTGGGATGATCATCAGAGGGAGAATAGAAGCTCCGGATTAAAAACAGTGCAACTTCATTAAAAGGGAAAATAAATAGTTTGCTATTCGCTGGCAATCGGTTTCTTTCTCTCTTACCTAAACTCCAGGGAGGTGCAGGGGAACCGCATGGTGCCATCGGTGAAGGACAACAGCGGCAGCCACGGCTCACCCATCAGTGGCAAGCTGGAGGGCCTTTTCTTCAGCTGCAACACGGAGTTCAACACGGGCAAGCCTCCGCAGGACTCCCCTTACGGTCGCCAGCGCTTCGAGGTCCGTGCCGACGCGCTCTTCAGCCCCGACACCAACCTGTACTTTGGAGATTTCTACTGCATGTACACCGCCTACCACTACGTGATTCTGGTCCTGGCACCGAAGGGCTCCGGGGGCGACGACTTCTGCAAGCAGCGCCTTCCCGCTCTCGACATCGGCGACAACCCTTTCCTCACCTGCAAGCAGGATGAGGGGGCCGACGGCGGCCTGGTGTTCCATCACGCCCAGGACGTCATCCTGGAGGTGATCTACACGGAGCCCGTGGACCTGGCGGTGGGCACGGTGGCCGAGCTCAGCGGGCAACAGCTGATGAGTATGTCTACAGTAAATGCCAAGAAGGACCCCAGCTGCAAGACCTGCAACATCAGCGTGGGACGCTAGGAAACAGCCGACTATAGGAGAGCCAGGGAAGACGCGGAGGTGAGCGAGCTCCACAAACACACGGGGGGTGTTCACATGTACTGAGGACGCAGACCAACACATGCATGACGCAGCACATTTTCGTAGGCTCCCCGACATGCACAGCAACATATCTCCGACACGGCTCTGTACTGAAGAGACCAACATTCCCAAAGACGAATGCTGAACAGTAAAAGGATGGTACACACGCCATTGTCTTCTCATCTTAAATGTTGAAAACACTCATGAAAACTTTCCTAAAGATGTCCGGGTAATGGACCACCAGCTGACACATGTAAACCTGGGACACTAACAGATTCATTCACCCCGACACTCTGACCAAACCCTTTAACTCGACTAAAAACATGGGCCGCTTTTGTTTAAGTTTTCTATTGGAAGAAGTTGTTCTATACTCCGTTAATGACCTTTGCCTTGTTGATATTATTGATTCGCTGTCCACTCTCTGTGTGGACGCGCATTTTGTCGTTTCCAGTTACCTTGTCCATTGTCTTTCTAGAAATGTTTTGTTCTTATTCCACACAGTAGGCAAAACCTGACTTCTTTTAACCTCCTACTAGTGACTGGTACCACAAATTTCGAGGGCTGCAGCATCAATAGTCATCTTCCTTTATACCAAAGGTATGGAACACCAGACATGACACTGCTGTGGAATCTAATGCAACACCATCTTTAATGTTTAATCACTAAGTCTAGGATGACCAAGGGCAAACTGCTCATGAACTCGTTACCCTTTCTTTTTTTCTTTTAAATAAGAAAAAAAAGCATGATGCAGTTCTTTGCAGAAAGAAACGCTGTCAGAGCTGCCTTTTCGGCAGCAATGCGCTCTTATGTGTTTGTAACCAGTGGAAAGAAAGTAGAACCATAAACTGTGTTTAGCAGAATAAATGTGAAAAAATATTTATTTTTTTTGATATTCATATATATATTGTATATATATAGAAAATTATATAAACCAGAAGTGCACAATGTCACAAGCTCTGATCATAGTTAACAACGTCGTGCAGGGGGAATGAACTTAAAGACAAAAAATTTGGGGTGGGGTTAAAGACAAAGTGGACAGTAGTATAACTTGCACTAGGAACACTTGTCATGGTTCACTTACATTTACACATTTTGAAAACAAATTGGTCACAATTCAGATAAACTATAAGATTATTAATGCATATCATAGCACAATTCAGGACAAAAAAAAACGCCACAGGATTGTCTCACAGATTTAACTTGCGCCTTTTTTTGGCCAGGATAGCACTCGGTAAGAATGCAGTTTCCATAGCAACTACGGAGAAAGCTGTTTAAAAATAGCATTTTGGCAAAGTGCCATGATATACGTGCGGTAATGTTAAAATTACTAGTATGTGACTTACATCAAGTTGTGACAGCTCTTCATCTTTGACACAGTTTAGTACTTAATGAGATAAACTTGCTACATCAGGTTTGTGGTATATGATACATCATAAACAACAGATTGTGTCCAACACCATCGCTGACTTCCTCGCGTAAAGTGCATCTACATAGTGAGCATGGCATAGAAAGAAAAAAAAACAAAAAAAAAGAGCAGACCCACCGGCTCCTCATCCTGACTTTCCACGTGTGATAGTTACATAAAGGTCCCACTGTGAGTTGACTTAACTGGTCTTGGTTGAGTCGTGTTGTTTACTGAGCAGGGCCTCCAGTAGACGGAGTTCGGCTTTGAGGTTCTTGTACCGACAGTACTCCTCCGCCATCGGCCCACGGTCCTCCTTTTGACAAGCCCTGTTAAAAACACACGGAGGAAACGAGATGCAAAAACGTTTTCTGGTAGTTTCCAAACAAACCGCAGCAGCTTCCATAACTGGTTGATAGTCCCTATGTTGCCTTACTCAGATAGCTTTGTACAGTGTGTATTGTAATCAAAATCTTACTGTGTTTACTATGGAGGACTAACATGTAAAGTGGAAAGGATGTGTACGGTTCAGAGCAAACATCTTTTCTTTTTTTTCCTCTCTCTCTCTCTCTCTCTCTCTTCGTCTCTCTCCTGAGCTCTCTGTGCTGTATTAACGTTACGTGAGTGTTGTACCATTACGATGGGATTTCTTTTGTGTGTGTTTTTTTTTTTTTTTCCACAAGTCATTGTTAAAAAACCAAATGTTCCAAGTTTAATAAACGACTAAATAAAACTCAACTCACTTGCGTATGTTGTTTGTGTGTGCGCGTGTGTTGTCCTTACCTGCCAGTCCGTGTGTAGAAATGGTCCTCGAACTCTCTGAGTGCTTGGTGGAGCCGCCGCTTCTCTAATCGAGCCACCCGGAGGTGATCCAGCAACTCCGGTCTGTGGGAAGGAAAATCAAACAGTTAACCATATAAATTGTCTTTTAGTCTGTGTACACAAAATGAACTGGCGACAGCTAATTCTAAGTGGTACAGCAAACACACAGCGATATCAGGCCATAGAGCTGCTTAAAGCTATGTGCACAAATAATAATAATGCATTTCATTTGTATAGTGCACATTACGTATCAAAAGCAGTGACAATTAAGAGAGCTAAAATAGTAAACATACAAGTCTGTCAAACATTTAACGCAATGTTAAAAAAAAAAAAGTGAGTCGTAGTAAGGGATTTAAAACGATAATACCTGGAAGCTTCATGTAGTGTTGCCACGGCGATGATCTGCGGCTGGAGACCCTTCACCTCCTCCAGCGGGGACACCAGGGGCGTGTCGCTCATTTCAGGGGAAGACGGATGCATCGGCCTGTTGAAGGGCAAACTCCTGGGAGGTTTCAGCCCAAGTTGCTGCTGCTGCTGCTGCTGCCGCTGTTTGGGATGTCCGTCATCAGGGCCGTCCTCCTCCTCCTGTGTACAAACACACAATATGAGCACAAAGGGACAATTTTTCCCCAAACATGTACAGTATGTTACAGTGGTCTGTTATCTTTTACCAATCCCTATTAAAACCCATTCCTGGTCCCACTCACAAACAAGTGTTTCACAATGGTTTACTGCATCTCTTACATGTGGCCATTAGATGGCATTAGCATGACACTCTTCCTCCTCGAGGCCAAGCCAAGTGTCCTTCCTTATGGGCGACACAGAGACGCATTGTGTAGTTGTATAAGTCCTTGTCTACAAGACTTCCTATTCTTTATCATTTTTTTGGAAATTTTTTGCATACATACTATACGAAGATGTTTTTGGTCAGATTTTGGATGACAAACCATATACTATGACATTTTCTATTACATTTCGGACGACATACGAGATTTTTTTGTCGAATTCTGAATGACACACTACACAATGAAATTTTTCATGAATATTTGGGCAACATACGTTTCTGGTCAATTTTCAGAAAACATACTATACTATGACGTTTTTTTGGTCAAATTTTGGAAGACATACTAAACTATGATGATGTTGGCCAAATATTAGGTGGCATACTATATGATTACAGATTTATTATTGGACAACATACTATACTAGGTCTTTTTTTATATATATAAATCTGGAAAACATACTATGATGTTTTTGGCCAAATTTTGGATGACATACTATAATATGACATTTCTGGACATTTGTTGGACAACATACTATACTAAGAGGGTAATGGTACATTATAAGACATTCAATACTGTGACAGTTTTGGTCCAATTTCAGAAGAGATACTGAACTATGAAGTTTTAGGCCATATTTTAGGTGGCATGCTATATCCTATGAAATTATAGATTCCTTTTTGGACAACATACTATCTTATGAGATTTTAATAAATGTTTGGACGACATACTATATTATGGCGTCTCGTTGAATATTTGGACATCATACACAGGTATAAAGCTGTTTAACTCAAATCGTAAATAATTAATGTTTAACATTTTGTTTCGTTTTAAAGTAATATAATATTATATCAGACATTTATACTCACCAGCCAGTGCACACTAGTAACATAAGGGCAAACGTTTCTGCTCCAGCAGTTTTTTCGGATATTGGGTTTTCTTAAACGCGTCCAGATTCTTCTTTTTCTTCTCCTTTTCCCACCGTCACGTGTTGCCAATGGAGCGTATTCGCGACTGAACTTTCTATGGCTATATAACTTTGTCTCTTCTGGTCCCGCAACCTGGCTTCCGGCTGGTTCAAACATTGCTCACTACACCCCTTCAATTTCGCCTTCTTCGTCTTCGGCATCCTGGTGTTTGTCTTCAATTCTTCCTCAATGTCCCCCGACGTTTTCTTGGCTAAAGTCCCTCACCTCCGCGCCACGTTTAGCCTCGCACGTGTCCTCTCTGTAATTAGCCGGCTAATGCTAACGTTGTTGCTAGCATCACTCTCTTCCGGGGGATTTACCGTTCGCGGTGTGTGCCATAAGCCGGATCCCTGACATATTATCTGCCACTACCGCCACTTCGACATACCAGCAACTACTCGTGGCCAAATTACAACGGCTGGAGAAAATAATCGGGGGGAGCTGCCGAGTTAGTACGTCACCTGCATGGCCGCTCGACCGGAAGTCCTACTGACGCTAATTAAAAACGAGCATTGTTGGGTTACTCACAATGGTCGCGATGACTTTAGAGGGCGCAGAAAAAAGCAGAAGCTGCTTGAGAAGACGGTAACGATCGTAGAAAGGCTTCATCAGAGTCCGCTCCTGCCTTGTGCACTGTAGACACGCAGATAGAAAGCAAGGTAAACAAACCAAATCAATACATAAAATAAAAAGATAAACAAACCGCCGTGTTGCCTGTGATGGTACACACACACTAATAAAGGCAATAGAAATGTACTCATACACACATAAAAGAAGCGATGCTCTTACCGGGCGTCCGTGAAGACTTTCAAAGTAGAGCAAACACTTCTGCATGCTGGTCTTCTCCACAGTCATCTGGTAGTGAGTCATCTCCTGCACATGCAGGCACAGGGTTGATTGTTAGGAGACTTACAATATGGCCAATGCATTTCACAGAGAATGCTGATACATTCAATCAGAATAACTGTAGTAATCGGTAGCACACAGATTCTCCCACTGATCATTAAACACGTGTGACCACATTGGAGTACATGGCGAAGGCATTTTATTTCCTATGAACCTTGATGCTGTCGGGCAGGCCCATCTCTCGGCCTCTTTCCTTCAGTCTGTGGGTTATAGTGTGGACCGTTTCCTCCACACTGGGCTCAGGGTCGCTGTTGTTGTTGAGTTGCTGCAGCTCGGCACCTGTCAGTGCCGTGTCCCTCTGGTCTCTGCTCTTCCTGCATGTCTTGGCAGGATCCGACTGTCTCAACTTTAGCTCTGATGGGTGGAGAAACAGTAAAGGACAGGGCATGAAAACTCAAGAAAACATTTCAAGTTGTAAACAACTGCAACCGCATAAAAGCTTTTATCAAGTTACCGATATACAGTACATTTCCTTTGTTTTGTTTTTTTAAACAAAGATGAGACAATGTACCAAAAATGAAAGCTTATGTGATATTTAAAAACAATAAAAAATCAATGTTGCAACTTTATGAATAATTGGGGTCAATGGGTTTGTGTATTAATGGCTGGGTAAGTGACCTTTAAGCTGCTTGCGACACTTGATGAGCTCCTTCATTACTCTGGCCACCTCTGGATTGGCTGTTTTATCATTGTGGGCCGGCTGAAAAACAATAACAACTGAATCTTGTGAACAGAACAGTGCACTGATAACATAATGCTGACTTTACTCGTTTGACTAACATCCTTTGTGTATCTAACTCGTTTTTCTCAAGGGCCAGCAGAGGGAGTAATTCACTCTAGTATGCAGAGTACATGCTGTGTTTATGTTCTAAGGGAATAACTTCCAATCCAATCACGACTCAAGTGAATCCAAATGTCCATGCATTTCCTTCCTCACCTTATAGTGCTTCTCCTTTTCAAATCGTTCCTCGAAAAGTCTGATCCTCTTCCTCAGGCTGTGGATGTGTCTGTTGAGCACTGAGATGGACACGGAGCCCTCGTCTGGCTCTGTGGGGATGCCGCAGCGGGCCCTGAACACAGGAAGGTGCACATCATCATCATTTATATATATATCTATATCTATATATATAGATATAGATATATATATCCTGCTTTGAAATAAGGACTCTTAGTTCTAATATGCAACTTACTATGAACAACTTATTTCCAAACTGAGTAGCCATTCTGAATGGCTAGTTAGTTAGAGTAGCCATTCTCAACGGTGCCGGCACATTAGCACTGGGATATATTTCAAACCACGTCTCAGAGATCTTATCTGTGAGCCACTATCCCTAAACAAGTTTAGAGAGGCAACATCATCTTACACGCGTATGTGCTGCGAACAGGGCGGAGAAGGTGCCGTCTCAGGGTCCGAGTTGTAGCGCAGGCTGTGGCTGAGGTTGGGGCAGCGTGGCGAAGGAACAGGGCAGTCGGTGGTTGCAAAACAAAACAGAAGCGGGCTGGAGTTGGAGATGGTTGCTATCGACAGGCAATCGTCTCCAGAAAATCCCTGAGAAAGACTGGCAGTGGAGAGAACAGGGCTGGATTCTGATGAAAGAGGGGACAATGCCTCCACTGTAAGAGAGAGTGGGAGAGAGAGCAAGACCTAAATATTCAATTCAATATGTACAATATATATTAAGTTGGACTTTCCCTCATTTTAACTCTGCGACAAAAAAGGTGACACTGAGGGATGGAGGAAGCAGAAGGGGCAGAGGGAGGAGGTAGGAGGGAGTAGAGAATAAGAACGAAAGAAGCTCTTTACTGATCAAGCTGCACTGGAAAACAATTATTTTGTCCATCTGTCTCAGATACAGTTGATGAAAGATCTGAATGGTTTTCTTATGATAGCTGAACAAAACATTGGCTTCTTTTACCCAGAACAAAGATGTGGAAACGAATGAGAGCAAGAGCAAAAAGCTATAATAATAATAGTCTCTCTCTGGCAAAAATATGATGGATTACTATAGGAGTATACCTTATGCACTGATTCATCATGTCACAAATGGCTGCATAGAGATGCAGCGGTGACAGCGTCGTACCTCGGTGCGCTGCAACTCAACTTATCAAGGAAAGACACACCCAGCATGGAGCACGCAGCTCGAAATGTCAAGTGACCCTGACTTTGAGTCAGACATACACCAAATGAATTACAGCAGCTTGGAAGAAATCTCAACGGAATCTGATTGAAAGCAGAAAAAAAGGTTCTGCAACGGTATGTGCAGAGGATGTACACGATGTACTCTTGCATTGGCAGACTGAATGCACTCTACTGTTTAGTTGTTTGAACTTTACAATTTTAACACAACAAACTTAAATGACAAGGGAAAGTGAGTAAAAATTGTCAATGTGCCAGGAAAACCTTAACATGCCTTTTATTTTTCCCACAGTGCAAGAAGTGCATTTAATACTTCAAGAATTTAGAAATTTGAAATGAGTCAATTCTGTATATCCTTATTATTATTATTTTTCTAAATACAAATATGAAGATTATTATTATTAGCAGCCCTTCTCTTACCTGGCGCAACCACGTCTCCATCCTGAGCTGGTGGAGATGGAGGCAAGTGGAGGTATGGCCTGGGGGTCGGATGCAGGCTCAGATCTCCAGTAAAAAGATGCCGCACAGGTAGGACGTCGTGAACTTGGGGGTCTACTGGTGCTGATGGGGGTCCCAGGTCAGCCTCCAGGGCTTGCAGCTTGAGGGAGGGGCTCTGGAAACAGAAGCAGAACATGGCCTCAGGGACGGGAGAAGATCTGCCTTGGTTTCAGAGAAGGGAGCCTTCAGCGTTTCACACGCCGCCCAGGATTGTTGAGGAGTCCCTGGCACAACAATTTTATTTCCCGCTTAGAGAAAAAATATTCAGCATCTGAAGCTTGGTTGGTCAAAAAGTTGCAGAACGAGGTGAGATGAGTGGTCTTCTTGTCCTCCAGAAAAAGGTACGAGTGAAAAGGTACAATATGAAAATCAGAATTAAGCCAGTTAAACAGGTTGACAGAAATGGACAGAACGAAAGAGCCGTTCCTCTGTAGCAGCAAGTGCAACTGAGCCAGCCAGGCGTCGAATCCTGCTGACTTCAGTCAGTGAGTGAGTCAGATTGCTATCGTGCATCAGCATCCAGCGTGGGATCCCGAATGAGCAACATACTTTCCATTCAACTGCATCACTATGATTCCCAGATCACCTGTCCCGCGTGACTGTGGGTGTGTGGGTGTGTGAGCGTAGACGCCCCCGCCCCCCCACCTCCCAAAGAGGATCCCTACATCCACATGGTTTTCCACCTGAATGACTTTCCTGGCAATTCAGCTACTGCCTCCACATGGATTATTCATCGTGCAAGGAGTAAGGGGGGGCGGCGGGAACACCCCGTCATGTCGGTGCGTGAGCTGTGGGTGTGTGCGAGCGAGGGAGGAGAGAGGGGATCTATATGACGAGGCGTTGCCACGGCAACGTTTTCAGACTGAGCCAAGGAGTCTATCTAATGTAGCGGGAAGTCACGTAGCCTCAGTGTCACTGTATGTGTGTGTGTGTTTGTGTGTGTGTGTGTGTGTGTGTGTGTGTGTCTAAGGTGGTGTACATTGAATGAATTCTGATGGTGCGATACAGAGTGAAAATAGGATTTTATATAGATGCCGCTGTAGAGACATCCTGAGCTCAGAGATGAGGTTCAACTATAAAGCAAATTGTTTGTGAGCAGATCATTTTGGTTCTTTTTAGGAGCGTTGACATCTTTTTTCAGCATCACTAACACCAACAGCAGCAGATGAGGGCTCGGCTTCCCCTCTCTCACCCGTTCTTGGCTGTTCATTCATAAAAAAAAAAGTGAGACAGTGCTTTGTGCGTCACAGGGAGGAGGAGGAAGAGGAAGAGGAGGAGGAGGAGGAGGAGGAGGAGGAGGAGGAGGAAGAGGGAGTGAGGCGGTTATTACTGAAGCAAAACACCCCCAGGCAGGCATACTTGCACCTACCAATACAAACACACACACACACACACACACAGGTGTGCATGAAAACCCACAGACGCATGAACACACACACAATCACAGGAGGTAATAACGGTCCGTTGTCATAGATACCCTCGACCGAAAGGTGTTAATTTGTGTATCTAAAAAAGACTGCGGGGGTAGGAGAACTTACGTCAGAGCTGTTGTTCCTGCCTCTGCAATCATCGTGTTCATCAGGAGAACCTCCTCCCCCTCCCCCTCGTCTCCTCTGTAGGAACAGAGAGCATACGAATGGATGAATTCTCATACCATAAACCCACATAAGCAAAATATGTAAGTTACAGTGTCGCATGTAAATAGTTTGAATATATGCGTATAGGTTTGACGCCAATATATTTTCACTTTTCCATTATATTCACCCAGCCGTGCGAACCTCTAAATTAAAGAGGGTGTTTTGTGTCTTCTGTTGCAGCTAAACAAAGTGGTCTATTATTATGGATATTATAGTAATTCCTTTGTAGGTCTGCCCTGGTGTAATTACTACAGCTATCATTTTTGCATCATTGAACTCCTCCCTATTTTCCCTCTCATCGTTCTGACAATTTCATCAAACATTCATTTCACTCTCATACTTTGTTGTCTAACTCAACTTCAAGGCTCTAACTTTAACTCTCGGGCTATCACAGAATCAGCTGATGATTTGGAGATTGCAGTCCTAGGTTTAAAAAAAAAATGGTCTGTTTACCTTCCACTGGGGCTCTTTGGTGTGGACCTGTGTCTTGTATTCTATGCAGCACAGCAGACTAAATAACAAAAAGCATGTCGTTAAACCACATTAAGTATCAGCCAAAAACATCTGGTCCATGTGACTCGTACACACATTGTTCCCTGCCTGTAGTTATAATCATTACGGAATCATCAATTGATGGTCTCTTCATGTCTGACACGAATGAGACACAACTGAGATGACCCGTCCTAAGCTCTCTGCAGAGTGCTCAAAAAAATAGCCGGCATGCCACCACACTAGGGCCACCCAGACTGCACTGCAGTCAGCCCCTGTGGCAGTCACTGTTATTTGGACTGGAATCATATCAAAATGATGACTGTGAGCAGCACATTGCGCCAATAACCTACTTCCCACATCACTGCAGGGCTGAGAGATGAGCTGAACCGAGGTGCCGAGCAAGGAGCCAGGAGGAGGAGGAGGCAAAAACAACCGGTCCGTCCAGAATACTCTTGCATGGCAAGGCCTAATTACACAGTCATTGTCATTTCATTGTGTTCCAACACTACATCCCTGTGACTTATGTTTAGATTTGAATCTTCCTAAACTTGGACATGGCCGACAATTAAGGAAGGTCTGAAATCATGAGTTGTTCAGTAAATGTTAAATGACAAAACACTGCAAGTGTATAACAAATGTTGGCTGATGCAAACACAGTTCAATTACAGCAGCTTTACCTTGCGCACGACTCATGCACAAGCTTTCCTCTCACCTCTCTGCGTGCCGACTGTGGGTTTGGGTTTTTCGCTGGGATCGATTGGCTATGCAGCAGTCTGTAATAGATGTCTGCACCACATCTGTTGAAGCCTGAAAAACAATATAATCCATGACATATAACCCTCCAGATCCAGCCAAAATCCTGAACGTTTATTCCACTTTAAACATTTCACGTATATTTGGGTTTGGGTGCATCGGGGTGGTTGGAATTGTTTTGTAGGCATAGGAAAGGCATAGAATATGAGACCTAAAATGTATGAGAACATGTTGAGTGCACACCACTGAGCACTCCTCTTTGAGGTGTGAGAAAGCGTCTGTCCATACTCTACCTCGTTTACTTCCTCCTCTTTCTCCTGCGCTTTCAAGGTGAAACGTGACATCTGTGCAAAGGTCCTGTTGAAGAAGAATGACTCATTGAGCTGTAGACAATTTCAAAATGTTGAATCAATTCAAACTGGTTAAAAGACTATTGAAGGCTTTTCAAACGTGATTAGTCAGTTTGAGGGGGAAGATGTAATCTGTGACAGACAGACAGGAAAGAGACCCACCCCTTGGTGGTACGCGCCAGCCCCCCTTGGCCCTCGTGAAGCGCTCCTTCCGGGTGCACGTGTTGCTCTGGCCCAGGGTCAGCGGGGCAGGCCGGCACACAGGCCGCCTCCGCTCTTTCCCCTTTTTTTTCCAAAGCCTCCTGGTCTGGAATCAGCTCGTGAATGTCAGCGCTGACGTCAGCGCTCGTTTCACAAGCCCGCACCGGCGTGTCCGCACTGTGGAGGAACAGAGAGAGTGGGGTTTTTCCACATTTCTATCATGGTTCGGCTCTAATCTATAAACTTGGTTCAATATTTATTGACCATTAAAACATTTTAGCACACAACATCTTATGACTGAACATGAATTAGGTCCGTTATGTCCAACAGTTCATCCTTTGGCTTCAGCAGCTGGTAGCGAATGAGCAATGTTTAATTCAATCCTCCGCTACAATGCGTCTCGTGAAGCTCTAATGAGCTGCTCCCGGCAAAATACAAACCAAACTCATTTGCTGTGACGCGAGCCAAAGACAGCCCATCGGTCACTGGCTTGGTCGAGACGGTGACTCCCGAGCTGTAACCCCCAGCTAATTGGTCAGTACACCAGCAGCAGCCAGAAACGAGTGGTGGGTACTTAGGCTATTTGTCAGAGCACGAACCAGGCAAGACAGCAGACCGCATTATGAACATGAATTACTTTTCTGATTCAAGTCTCCCATCTTCGACCATCTGTCATCTTAACAGAAGCGAAAACTGCAGACAGCAGCCTCCGGTGTCATTTTGCAGATAGAACAGATTAAACCCTGCAACATTTTAAATTCTAACAAAAGCCAAATTAGTGAAAGCACAGATTTCCTTCTTGTTGCGAAAAACGGAACACTAAAACTAGTTTTATGCATTACAACTGACCTCTGCTGCAAAGCCCTTACGTTTCTGCTCAGGGTCAGAGGGCACCTTGCATGAGTTCACTCACTTGTGGAGGACTGTGCACCCGGGGTGGTGTTCGTGAGGCTGAAGCAGATGAGACATGAAAACATGCTTTGCTGAGATGTCTAAACTCACAGCAGCGTCACATACAAATGACGAGTGGCAGTCACAGCCTGCTGCTTTGGAGAGGGACGGTGACAGCCAAGGATAAAGAGAAAAGAGGAGACAGATGATGAGCACTTAATGGGCGACAAGTGCCACCGCAGGCAGAGAGCTGCCCCGCCCCTTCAATTACCCACGCGCACACACATGGGATCAAATTTCTTTTAAATGTTGTGATGTGTGTTGTTTTGAAATTGAATCCCTTTTAAGTACAATTAGACTAAAATGAATGTGAGCTGTGACGTTAGTAGGAAGCAAAGAGGTCTAGACATGGAGCAGCTGGACATTTCTGAGGAGAGCACAATATCATAGTGGGAAATCCCAGTCTGATGTGAAAAGAGGAAAATAACAGCAGACAAGCTCATTCTTACTTGTTTATGCCAAATAACCCTCGCTCAAGCATCTTGAACAAAGAAACCAGGGAAAGGGGTTGTATATAATATATTCTATATAATAAATAGCAACTCAGAGAGTGTATTAGATCTGTTTATACGCACCCCGTGCCTGCCAAACAGATGAGAGTATTGCTCTTTGTTTACCTTGGTGTAGCCACACTTGAAAGTTAGGTATAATAACGTGATGTGGTGCTCCTACTGAGTGAGCCTAATGTTTGGATAACACCTCCACATTTTACACATATTACAAAGTTATGGACAAACAGCAACTGGCAGGTGGGAAGCCAGGCTGAGACATGAGCTTTGGAAATAAATAGAGGGCTGCGTCTGCTGGTGTGTTGCTATGCAAAGGCCTGGACGGCCACCAATCTGTTCCCGTGTCAGCTGGTAAAGACACACACACACACACACACACACACATTGCACGTGTCATGCCACCTGTTGGACTGTCCAGCTACATCTACGGATGACTCCTCTTTAAACTGACACAAGTGGGTAGATTAATTACAGTCTAGCCAGTCTGACATCTGGCTGCCAAGCTGCTGCCTTGGTATATTTCTTCGACCACCACATCTCATTTGATCTCTTGCCCAGAATTATAGTATCAGCACGAACTCGTGGTCTCTGATAACATCTTCATTGGCCTGAGTTCCACTGAGGACCGATTACTTTTCGACACATGTCTGCAAATGACCACAAGAAAATGTTTTTCTCTCAATAAGCATCAAACAGAACTCTAGACCAAGCACAAACATAAATTAAGACACCAGACCAACTTAGTTAACAACGGAAATAGACAATTGCCATGTGTAATTGCGTTCACATGATCACTGAATGTAGAACAAAGCATAAAATATATAAATGTAATTCAATGGCCGTATCGCAATCTCCTTGCAAACCACGCTCAAAATTTGAAAAATTTAAAAGAGGAAATGGTACAACCAACAAGCCGATGACTTTCATCACGGTGACTCTGTCTGGTGGACCAATTAGCCATTGTTGTACTTGTTGTCTGTCCGTCCATCCATCCATCCATCCATCCATCTATTTGATGCTAAGTACCTATTGAGTTGAGCTGGCATCCAAATCTTTTGGTTAAAATCTCTGGTCACTGAAACTGATGTGGTCTCTCCTTCCAACCTCTCCATGATACTCTGCTCCGAGTGACAGCTGCTGGATCTGACCTACAATAGACAACAGCAGTGAACGAACACACACCACTATAATAGAACCTCATAGCTTTTTAGTGCCTCATCTCTGTTTATTATTAAATACATGTTTTCTGCAGTGATCAGAAGATGATATGAAAGAGCTTTTCATGCTTAACACAAGGTCATTTGCAGCATTATTAATTAACACAATCTGGAACCAGACAAGTGGACAAGTACAGTTGATGGATGGATTAACTTCATAAAAAAAAAATATATATATATACATTTTTTGCACACACAAAAAAGGTTGCTATTTTTAGGAAAAGTGGTTACTACAGGTCTGATGGCACTGAGTAAAATGCCACGATAAAAACAACAATCCCATTTTTTTATGTAAAGGTGTACAATTGCTGTGATTACCTACTGAGAATCTAAAAGTTCCAAAATAGATAGACCATAAAAGACAATCAATGGTGTGAACATTTCGGTCTGATGGAATTATAATTAAATGTGCTCACCTTGAAGTGCGAAAGGGCAGAGAGAGACGGGGGAGGGGGGGAGGAGGAGGCCCGTGATTCCTCAGCTGGGACTGGAAGCAGAAACTTCTGATGCCGGAGAAGATGGAGCAACAGGGTATTACACAAACTCTGCTCCTCTATCATCCTGGGTCCTGCTGGGACGCTGCATGGTGTTGGAAACAACAACAACGTCACATTTACAGTACAAAATACTCTGTATTCAACATTGTGCTCCGTTTGTGTTGTAACGAAAATGATTGAAAATAGGTCCATCTAGTGGACGCACACAGTATGGAAGTGGAGTGCAAATGTTGAATTAAAAACACATTCTATTTCCCCAAACAAACCAAAAAAAGACTCTTAGACTCTTAAAAGCTATAGAAGCAGATATTTTGTCCACGTTTTTTTGCAGTCATTGACATCATGCAAACCGGGGCTTATTTTTACTGGTCTTTTCTGATGAACAGGAGTACACATTACATATTGTCATCACTTCCACCCAGGGAAGAGAATGTGAAAAATGGAGTGTAGGCAGATCAGTTGGAAGCAGGGTTAGCATGTCACATGGCTTACATACATATACAGGGCAACAGGCTGTTCAGTAAGTGGCTAGGATGACACATATACAGTGTGTGTGTGTATATATATATATATATATATATACACACACACACAAGTTATGGGAGGGTAGCATTTCCAAAGCACGTGTAACACATGTGGCAATAAAATAACTACAGCGTTTCCCATATATAGGCTGTACATAAGCATAAGCAACATCCCTATATAGATTAAGTGGTACATACATTCAATTGGTTTCAACGGAGGTAAATATTACATTGGAACACATTATTTTACACTTTTCAAAATGACTACTGGTTGTCTCCTAAGTGAGTTGTTTGAAGTAACTATTGATATCCCGCACGTGTTGCATTCTGGGGGAACCTGTTAAGTGTGGCTTTTAAAAATAACCTTGGTTTCATTTTTCCCCACATGAACTGCACGAGTCGCTGCACGCCACGCCGGCCACCACAACAACCCACATGCATATTCAACCTGTGGGAAACGCTGTGCTGTCAGTCAGCTGATCTCAAATTGAAAGCAATATTGTTCAACTCGCACAAAAAGCCAATATAAAATACAGCCAATGTCCAGTACCCAGAATAGTACCAGTACGGATTCAGGTGCCGTTCTGGACTAAGTATGTTGTTTAGTTTCACCCACTCTCTCCTCTATTTCATTCAAACTAATACACCCTTTCTATCTTTCCCTGTTCATTTCTGTGGAATCAGGAAGCACATGACTTTCGCCAACATGTCTACATCTACTGCTGGATTGCGATGCCAACAAAACATCCTCCTCTGTCCCTAACCGTCTGACACACACAGTATGAGACTCTACAGCGTGACTACGCCACATTCCACTGACATGCCATTATCTTCCAAAGGGGAAACAAGCCTGACATTGTGGATGACACCGGGAGAAAAAGGGATGGAAATACAACGACAAGAGTTTTGAATATATATACTTGTATAATAGTGTAGGGTCTCAAACTTACACAGCAAACTTTGCTTGGAATAATGTATGTTGCGATTTGGAATACGGAATACATAAATAAAAGTTTCCTCAGAGGTCGAAACTTAAAACAACCCAATGTGAGTGTATCGCCTGAGAGAGATTATCTTTGTTTACAGTGATGGCAGAGGAGGGGAGAGACGACTCACAAAATCCTGATGTTTATATCTGCCTGTGAATGTGGTTGTTGTGTTCTCCTTTATCAATGACAATCTACACTCATTTCCTTGAAGGGACAAACTCGACTACACCCCAACTTGGCAAAAAAAAAAAAAACTAAAAACTGCAGCAGACAGAGAGCCACTGAGGCCGATGAATAGGGCCAGACATAGTAAATGCTTTTCGCATGACACACAGACAAAGCATGTTTTTTGTATATGTGGATCTGACATTTTCCTTCCCTATTTTGGATTGCTCCAGTTCATACCTTAAGGAATTCTGTAGGTGTATCAGTCACTAGAGTGTGTTCACAAAAGTGTAAAACCCAAGATTTTATGATGTATAGTCTACATAGAACAGGCTGTTGAAAAAGTCGCTAAACTGTCTATAAGGTCAGTTGCGATTTGATACGAGGAAACTTCCGTTATAGTAGTGGTTCATAGACAATTTGAATGAGGAAAAAAAAACAAAGGCCTCTTACTGGAATAAACAAGGTCCAAAGATGGTTGCCAGATTTTCCACAGGCATGTGATTCGATTGGCTGTGAGCCGCCACTCTTGACAGGAAACGAATCAGGTAAGACAACATAATAAGGTTGTCAGCGGGAAGGTGGGGAAGATTTTCTCTCAGAGACTGGTTCATCTCTGCCTCGTCTGCACATCCTAAAAAAATGCATAAACATAAAAATAGTTGTATTTATTTATTTATTAACACACACTTCAGTCAGTCATCTGATGCTTTGGTATCTATAGACACACAGCATATAACAAATAAATTGCATGATTTAAAATCAACATCAACATACTCGACATAGCATATTTTGATTTTAAATACAAGATTCAATGTAAGACTATAATAAGCCTAATACAAAAAGACAAACTGCTCCATTATCAACAACTAGAATCCACACATAATATATACAGTATACAATCATTCCCACAAAGTAATTCACTTTTCATAGTGGGTGCAAATTTAAGTAGTAAAAGTAAATAATTACCTGGTTTCTCTAAGGATCATTTTGCTCATCTATTTATGCTTGAAATAGTTGTCTTATTTATAGAATATATACATTTGAGTCCAGCATAATGTGTGGGTTATCACTGGTGGTACCTGCCAGGCTGTGAACCAGCTGTTTGCGCTGGGGTTCAGGGACTACGGGGACGGGCAGCTCCCGCAGGAAGAGCTTGAGGAGCGAGGCCACGGTGGGAATATCTCCCTCCTGCTCCAGGTCCACCACCTCCCCGCGGTCCCACCGCTGCCTCAGCTGCCGGGTCCGCACCACCGAGCCACACAGGCGGAACAGGCCTCTGTGGTGCATCCCTGCGACACAGAAACAGGTACAGTCGGCACACAAACGCCTGTATTGCATGAGTCATGCATGACTATTGTTGAGTGGGATAAACTCCGTGAGGACGATCCTCCTCCCGTTACCGTTCTTATCCAGGAACTCTATCATGTCCCTCAGCACGAGGGGGACTCCACACACCGTCTGTCTCTCCTCTCTCAGGATCTCCAGGGCAACGCCAAACACACACCTGGCCACCAGCACAGGCTCGGAGGCCACGGTGGGGGAGACGAGCGCCGGGCCGACCTTGGAGCCGGGCCCCAGGATTCTCACCGAGGACGGGTCGTTCTGCACGGAGAGAGAGCACACGCAGCATTGGGGCCAGGTAAATAAATCTAACTAGAACAATCTTGGATGAACAGATTTCCCCAGGTCCACCTCCCTGTGGAGAAGCAGGCACAGAAACACCAATGATGGAGTGTAAATAAAGTTAGCTGCTTCGAAATACACAGTAAAGACACACGTTGTGGCCTATTTCGTGGCAGAACAACACAATTAAACGTACTTTTAACTTGCAAAGGTAACAACGTGTGGCCCCAGTCACCACATGCTTAGTGTTGTTGTTGTCTTCGTGCTGCGCTCCTTTAAAATAAAACGTGGAGAAGTTCCCCGCCCCTCGTGATATAAAAACACAAATTAATGTAATAAGACACCGGTATATAGCCGCAGATTAACTTACACACAGCGTCACTGACGCCCTCGCTCCCATTTTTTTTCAGCTCAGACCGACACAACTCCCATTTTTCTTCCACTCGTAGACGTTTTTTTTTTTTTCCTTCCTCGACGTGACGTTTCCTCCTCAGAAACTTTCTGAAAGTCTGACGTCACCGTTGCAATGACCGCCGCGCAGCAAACCTCCCAGCTTTAGCTTCTCGGTCGGTGAAAAACACCGACATTCAAGTGGAGGAGCGTTAGCAAACATCTCATCGTAGCGTTAGCTCCTTGACAATTGTTTAGGTTGCTAGTCACGTGTCACACGTGTAACCAGGGCGACCAGAGGTGGCGTTGCTAGGCGAGAGAAGAGGATGCTCCATTAGTGCAAAACCGTCCATAGCTTCATGTTCTGTGTATACATATATGTTGTTATAATTTTACTATTTTGGATATTGTTAAAGTCAGATGTTTGTCATGTTCTTATTTACTAGTTTTAATACAACATCTTGTTTAGACTATATGCTAATGCCTGCTAATATTTAACACTTTTTTTAATACAATCTATACTGTTTTTTTTTTTGAATGAAACATATCAAAGCAGCATTCTTTTCAACTCAGTTATCAAAGCTGTTGTCGTGACAACAGATACACATACCTTCCTATTCTTCAACCAATTTCAGCCATATGCAGTTTATTGGCACCTTTAAAATGAAACAACAAATGACAAATACAGACATAAATATAATACTGGCATACAAAATAAGAGGAGCGAAAAGGTAATAACCAAACATACTGTCTCTTCTACGTCAGTACTAATTGTACCTCGTCATCTGCACCCTCTCAATACCGTCTACAAACACGAAAAAGAACACTGATGTCCCACGTCTAAAAGTGGAACCATCAAAGACATTTGTATTGGTCTATTAAACAACATACAAATGATTCTAAAATTCAATTCAGATTCAAAAATCATTACAACTAACTAATCAACATACAAATAATAATAATAAAAAAACACAAGGATCTATGGCCAGTTTTGTGCATATAAAAATCACTAGCACATAGGACTAGAAAAGAGTGATAATACAAAAGTATACGAAACAATGCACACATAACCACACCTGTGCACATAGGTATATGTGCATGGGCAGACATGTACACACACACACACACACACACACACACACACACACACACAACGCACGCATTAACGTATACAGTATATACACATACACAGCGTGATGGAAAAGGACCAGCCTGGTCAAAATGACTGCCATCAGAGGTCATGATCATCATGCCACAACATGCTCTTAAGGTTGGAAATACAGCAGGACCTCTTTAGCGTCTTTTTTTTTTTTTTTTTGTATTTGAATCAGCATAACTTATTGAAAACGTTTTTTTTCTGATTCCATTAACAAAAAATGAAAACAAATGTATTAATTGAGTCAAAAAAAAATCTATAAAGCAAGGCTTTGACATTGTTCCAACAGGCATTATGTGTTGACAGGCATTAACTATCATTGATGCTTTGGTACGATACATGATGACGTATATAAGATATATATTAAAAGCAAAATATAAAATAAAGGTTGATTCCGATCCCTGTATTCTATGTTCCAGTGAGATTACTAGGAGACGTTTTGTGCATTTGCAGAATGGTTTCAAACATATCAACCAATTTAACAGTTTACAATTTTTCCCAGCATTATGAACAGCACCATGTCCTTTTTTCCAGCACTGCAGTGGAGTGAAAACCACCGTTTACATACCGTAAACACAGTGTATATTTTTGGGAGTTGAACAATATTGTTCCATTTGCCTCGAAACATGAGGCAGTTATAAACAAAATCAGCACATTGGCAAAACTAGAGGCCATCCTCCAATGGGACCACGCCAGCTGTGACACCCGGCAGCGTGGCGACCCTCCAACCAATGAGTGCTCAGTTGTTATTACTCGACTCAAGTACTCACAGGTGTCACCACGCCTGTTCCATCTCAATTAAGTGAGGCTCTCATGGTGACAAAATGTCTCCACTGACCAAACACTCAAATCTGCCTGAAGAATTGCAGAAGGTGTTTCAAAGAGCCACATTCTTCCATAATGACACAAAAGAAGAAAACATTTGGCAAACACATCGTGGTTACGGTGAAAAAAAAATACCAGCCCTGATGTTTTGGTTGGTGAAGATCAGTATAAGATTTACACCTGAGAAACGCAGGCAAAGTAGAGAGGAAAGGCCTGTATTTCAATGCGTCTGCGACTATTTTGGTATATCAAAACCTGGCCACAGAACTAAGGGGGGGTGGGGGTCGCACCCCTGTGTACTCGAGGAAAGAGATCGTCGGCTACAGGCGGTTTAGGATCAGTTCATCAGTCTGGGACAACGTCTGGGCGGTAGGGCCAAAATTGACGCGGCCGCACTCAGGCTACAGAGGCAACTTTGTCACAGTTGCCGGTGTAAAGGACGTCCGGCCGCTCGCCCTCAGGCTTGGACCTCTTCCAGCATGGAAGGGTGAGCAGGAAGAGAATGACCGATCCCAGCAACACGCAGCTCCCGCTGAAGTAGAACGCCAAATCATACGACTGTGTGTAGTCAAAGAACCACCCTGCGAAGAGATGAGTACAACAGACACCGTGAGCCCGGTCAGCGGGAAATACTGGCAGACACAGCGCTCGGATATAGAATGACAAACTGGCAACTGATTTAGGTCAGCGTGTCCGGATGTGTTCCGTCTGTCTGATTCAACATTTGGATTTAGGAAATGTCTCCACACGACCTTATGACAAGGATTTTCTTCACTTAAGTGCAAACATATACGATATCTGTTGCTCTGCTATGTCACCAATAAGCCCCAGTGCATTAACAAACATGGGTGAACACAATTCCCTCTTACCAACTACAGGGGGCCCCAGCATGATCCCGAGTCCCCCGAAGAACATGAGGATGCCGTGGGCCTGGGTCAGCCTGTCCAAGCCGACGATCTTGGTTGTGATGTAGGAGGTGAGGGACCAGTTTCCGGAGAAGAAACCCAGCAGAGCGGACACGATCTGCAGTCCCACGTAAGTCTTGGTGATGGGGAGGCAGAGCAGCACCACGCCCCCCGCGAACATGGTGAAGGCGTACAGGTAGATGCTGTTGATCCACCGGATGTCCACCAGTATGCCCAGCACCAGCTTACCCACGCACGTGGCGATGGCGCCTATGGACACCAGAGGGATGACGCTGACCTCCTCGATGAGTCCCTCGCTCTGAGCCACGTCCTCTATGAAGAGCACGGGGGGGAACGCGCCCAGGCTGAAGAGGAACACGGCGAAACAGAACGCCACCATGGCCTGGTCCTGCAGGATCTCGTTCATGGACTGCACGTAGCGGGAGTAGGCCTGCTGCTTCTTCTTGATGAAGTTCATGACGGTCAGCCCGGTCGGGAAGCTGCTGCTCTTCTTCTCCGTCTGGGCGGCCGGGTCCTTGCTGTCGGCGGTGATGAGCAGCTCCTTCACCGCCAGAGTCGCGTCCGGACTGGTGGGGCTGGAGCCGGCCGTGACCTTCAGGTCATCGGCCTGGGGTTTCTCAAAAAGCTGCTCCTCTGTGTTGCGCTCCAGGGCGGCCTTCTGCTTGAGGTAGTAGCCCGGCATGTAAAGGGGCCTCATGAAGCCGGCGCACCCCATGAGGTTCAGCGCCACGGCACCAATGATGAGCAGGCAGCCGTCCAGGCCGTAGAGCATGATCAGCTCATTCTGAGCGGTGGCGTAGATGAACGCGCCGACACTGGTGCCTGGTTAGGGAAGACGGAAATGTTTTTCTTTGTGCATAAAAGTGAAAGAATAATCAATTTCAGTTAAGTTAAGTGTAGAACTTTATAGGACTGTAACACCTTATAAATGATTCTGATGGCATGATACATTTTTTATGTGTGTCCTGCAGCACCGCAGCAAGGCAATTAGTTAAACCCCTGGGAATCAGCAGGGGGGGGGAACAAATCATGAGACTTTAAATTGCATCTTTATATTGAGCCTTTGACAAAACCCGGTTGCTCAACACTTATAATGGACTGGACTAAAGTTTAGGAAAAAACTTTTGGTGCAACTATTATTATATACATTTCCTTATAAATGCAATACGGTTTTATAAAGTATCCAAATTGGCAGTCAAACATTGGATTCTCAACTGATTCAAATCTGGTCCGTGGTCATCGGCCCACGTTGCCCGTTCTACCTTAGCTTCTCTGCGGGTGTTCGCTTTGGATTCCCAAAGCTCCCAGCAGCTCGTACGTGACGGAGTACGAAGAGCTGGTGCGCAACCCAAGAGCTCAGAGCAGAGAGGGGGCAGCGGTACCTGTGGTGACGATGCCAAGGGCGAGGCCGCGTCTCTTGTCAAAATACTGACAGGTGATCGTCAACGTTGCGGCGTACACCAGACCACAACCCAGGCCTATGGCAGGAAAGAGGACAGACACAAGAAAGGGGACTCATTAGCCTGGGAGGGGTTAACAATGGTCACGAGAGGGGCAGTTCAGTTGCACATTGCATATTGGGAAAATGTGTTATATTTAATGAGAGAGGGCCACTCATGTTACATCCAGATTCTACCGGTTGAATCATGTCCCCCCCACAGCCAGACGGTTCTAAATTTAAACCCCTGGTTCGTCCACAGGTTGTCTGTTCTGCATGTTCTCTCCACTCTCTCGAGTGCGAACTGTTGTGCGTCTCTTTGTGTCGACGCAGTGACGAGCCTGTCCAGGATGTACGCCTCCTCTCACACAATGTCAGGTTGGGACTGACTCCTGCTCGCCGCGGACCTTCAAATCATCAAGCGGTAAAAGGCTAAAAGACGAGCGGATGCGTAATAAGCCGCTGCTACAGTGCGTGCATGATGCCTGACGCATTTACAATGTGTATAAAAAACGCAGGTTCAAAGGGCACAGGGTTTCTTGAGCAATAACATTACAAGGGCATGGGGACGAGCAGTAAACAACTTTCACGTGCACGCACAGCCGTCGTCTAAGGGCATCTCTAAAAATAAACGACTGTCTTCAAATATGCATGGCCTCCTCTCTCCAGTACAGACAGAGCCGCGCTGTGTGGGGTTCCACTGGGATTAAGCATGACTGGGCTGGACTTGGCCGTCCCTTAATGCACCATAACAGGTGGTGCGGCGGTCCACACAGGGAGCGCACAGGCAGCAAAAGGGTCACGTTGGGACCAGGCTAAGCCATAATTTGATTTCACCGTCAATGTCCAAAACATTTTGAAAATATTCACCAACTAATCGAGGACCTTGGTAGCCTTTGATGTTACATAATCGTGGACTTGGCATGTGCCCCGTTTTTTTTTATGATTATACAATGTGTTATGGGACTTTCACATGTTCACATCCAAGACCATAGAAACATAAAACTAAGCAAGACAAAAAAAAAACTGACGTCTACTTTACAGTCCCATGAATCAGGATTTTACTTTACAGTACTGTATAAATCACACAGGTAGACTCTCCCTCGTCACATGCTTCCTTACCAACCACAATCCCGTAGGAAAAAATGAGGAACTGCACATTCGGAGCGAAGGCACTGAGCATCAGGCCGCCCGCCACCATTACACCGCTGAAGATGGTGACAGGACGAGCGCCAAAGTTGTCCACGCAGGCACTGCAGATCGGACCTGGGAGAGGAGGACAGGAAGAAGGACGGCGATAAGAAAAAGACAAACAAAGAGATTCGGAGAACATCAGATACCTTCTCACAAGCGCGGTCGGCGCGGGGTCACCACCCTGCCACAGTGCATTAGATGCATAGTGGCATCCTGTCAGAAAGAAAACGTGTCACTTTTACCCCAACCATCAGGTGCAAAGTCTCACACCCAGTTTATTTGATTTCCCAGGTGTCGGTCAGAAGAAAATAACCGTGCACCCTTCACCGCACAAGGCAACACATGGATCCGTTTGATTTCAGCGTTTCCTTCGAGCGAGACGATACGTGGCACTTAGCACAAAATCTCGGAAACCCAAGATGCAATGTTGGCTCAGTGCTCACAATATCCTGGGGATGTTGCACTCTTGCATCATGTGATACATCATTTACTGTTTTCATTCCCCTCCAACTAGGGGGAGAGAAAAAACACTGCTGCAGTGCAGCAGGAAGTGCAGACCTGCTGCTGCCTGATAGCTGGTGCACATGTCCAGGATGTGACCAGGCCCAAAGTGAGATTTGTCAAGTCATGGTTCTCACCTCAGCCCTTTGTGACAGCAGACAGCAGCAAGTGTTACAGGTAGGGAAGCTGTTCCGTGGACAGAACAGATACATTCACGGCGAGACCGCCATCTGTCACTGATCCTGTTTAGTCAACACAGCCACGGAGCATTACGTAATAAAATCGAGACAGTCATTAGAGAAAGCTCACAATTGTATTTTCACTTCCCATTTGTGATCGGGCTCGAGTACGTTTATGTGCACAACCTTCGAATCTTGCTTTTCCCCCTTTTCTTTCTTCTGGGTTCTATTTAAGAGCCAAGCGATTCCTCCAACACTCACGGCATGGGTGACTTGCATTTGCCCAGAAAATTAATGAGAAGAGCTCCGCTCAGGGAGCCCCAAAGTGCCCGTCTTTACGACAGGCCTGGCTTTTCCGTGTCCACCCTGTGGAAACATCACAGTGAGGAGGACGCTTTAACACCTGTGGCTACGGTCAACATATCCCACAGCGATAGTTTCATTGCCACCTTGCGTGACAGTCGCATGTTATGACTTTGTGCACAAATGTGCTACTACTTTGTTATCAGTGGCCTATTGTATCGTAATGGAGGATGAGATGGTGGGACAGGTATAAAGGTGAGTGTTTATTGCTTTGGGCTTTTTGTACTATGCAGATATAAAATCTCTGCCTCAATCACTCACGTCAGCAGACTCACTGCCTGTGATGATATTGATGCCAAAATATCAATATAACGCTGAGCACAACTTCAAAATAACAATCTGACTAAAAATGGAGATAAAGTGCAGCACATTATTAAATGTTCACAGTGTGAACTACTCACTGGCTATTAGTCCCACTCCGGCCACAAGGGAGCCCACCCAGGCCGTCATGCCCTTGCCCTCCTGGAAGGCATGCAGCCACTCCGGGTAGAGGACGCCCACGGACTGGGGCGACCCGTAGGCCAGGAGCTGGGCCATGAAAGAGGCCCCGACGATGACCCATCCCCAGCCTCCGTCCAGCACTTTGGCAGACGGCGCCATGGTGCCGAGATCAGTGCCGCCCTCTGGGCTCCGCTGCACACTGGACAAAGCAGGGGTTCCTGGGAAGGACAGAGTGACAAACGCTACAGAATTATCAAAACATCAAAACAGCACGCACACAAACAGTCTTATCCATAAACAAAAACTTACACACAGCCTGCTGCCGCTGGACTAACAGGCAGGTCACCTGTGCGAGCTCCTGAACACACACTGAGGACTAACAAGCCAGCTGCCACATTTGTTCCTTTCTGTGCAACCACACCTTGGAGTTGGAGGAGGAAACTGAAAGGAACCGCTCTGCGCGTCTCTGTCCCCACCTGCTCCATGTATCTTTAACACCGACGGGACAAGTTTTTCCACACCTTTGCCACGAATAATGTGTAACCCGGGGCAACTTGACATGCATCACTTCGCGGCAGGCACGTCATTGTTCACAGCGCGGCATCTGTCAGAGAAGTTGGTTGACAGCTTCGGTTTCAAAGCCGGTACCCTCATTTCTAAATAGAATAATACCCAAGAAGAATCCTGACGTATAACGCGCGTCTCCTTTAACTCGAACAGACGACAACAACCGGGGCCTGTCCTGTTGTCATCATCACAACGACTGACAACTGTAAACACGACGCGCTTATTTTGTTCAAAACACACCGCACACTCACCTCAGCATCTAGGGACAGAGCAGCAGGCACGTGCGGGGATGCGCGCTCCGCGGGAACTTCCCACGTAGGAGCGTTACCGGGGCTACAAAAAAATCCCTTCTAAGCGCGATCAGCGCGGAGGCACGATGACAAAAAAAAGCGCCGTCCGCGGATGGAGGTCTTTTCTCTGAGCTGGGGCCTTTGCTGTGTGCGTGCGAGTGGAGGAGCGCTCTCTGCCCACAATGCGCATTGTGCATCAGTCCGCTTTGAAGCAAACCGGTTCAAAGCTGTTTCTGCTGGTCCAGCAGCAGCATGAGGAGGAGAGAGAGAGAGAGAGAGAGAGAGAGAGAGAGAGAGAGAGAC
This sequence comes from Colistium nudipinnis, assembly GCA_016785305.1. Taxonomy (NCBI): domain Eukaryota; kingdom Metazoa; phylum Chordata; class Actinopteri; order Pleuronectiformes; family Rhombosoleidae; genus Colistium; species Colistium nudipinnis. Next base: position 1,246,522 of record JAFBJU010002782.1, on the reverse strand, counting down.
GCTTCCTCCTGCGCGCCCGGAGCGCACAGTGCGCAGAGATGCGTCTCTCCGCCTCAAACTCTGCAGCTCAACACACATCCGCACATTTGACTCGATTATTATAAAACAAAAACACACCCATGCGAACTCAACCAAGACTTTGCGCACACACACTCGTGCATAACAACACAACAGCGATTACCTGCTTGGGTGCTCCAGGTGGCGAAAGAGAAATCCGCCTCCTTATTTATAAGAATACAGGAACTGGAAAAGAAGAAGAAACAAAGTTAGAATGGTAATAAGAAAGGATAGAACAAATGAGCCCATGCTGTTGTGCTGTGAACTCCTGGCTTAAAGTACCTGCGGGGTCAGGCTGAAAGTTGTGGGATCATGTGAATGGGCCGCCTCTCTCCAGGAACACTGCTAATATGGCCATCAGTCCAGTCTGAACCGGTTGATGGATGCGAGACAACAGCACCGCGTTGCACCAGCAGGGCGCACTGCCTGTGGTCCTCTCCCTGGTGGGCACGGGATGAAAGCAACACGTGCACTCAACTCTTCAATCACACCCTCAGCAGCCTAAAAACAACACGACTCATATTGATCAAACCGTATAAGTGGTGCAAGGATCAGAGGCATCATCTGGACACGGCCAATTCGCTAATAATAAGTGCTCTAGATTATTACCATGCGTAAACATTGCGGGAAATATATTTGCATGCGCAATCCTCAACTGACCAATAAGCGCAGGCCTGCCTCAGTAGAGAAATAAACGGTGTGTACGGAATACAAGGTATATAATATGACTCTACTTCGTGGTTTAATCTCAATTTTAAAACCGTTTTCTTACAGGAAAGAAGAAACATACTTAAACTGGAATCCTTAGATTGACGTCATGTTCTCTTTTCATGGGAATGAATGCATTCGTACCATGGTGTGAAATCACTCCACAGCAGCATTATCAAAGTGCGTCACCACTTGACTGCACCCACTCTCATAACCTTAGGTCAGTAACTCACAAGGAAACATCTCACGGAGAGGAGATCAAACAAGGACCCACAGCAAAGTGTGACGGAAACGTGCAAAGAAAGGGTGTGGGGAAGGGATGAGAGAGCACACTGTGAGCACCTGAAACTCTTTCGGAACCGTCATGCCCTTTCCCAGGGACCAGGAAGGCTCCCGCAGAAAAAAAAGATTTAGGTGCCTTAATCCTCTTTTGCCTGAAAAAGTTAGTGGAAAAAGTACAAGAGAGGCAGAGTAAATTACAATGACATGTGGCTCTAGACCAGTTTCAACCAGTCAAAGAGCATGAAGGGGGCACTGTGTGTGCGTGTGTGTGTGTGTGTGAGAATCCAAGGGAGGTCAGGGAGTGGATTACAGGGCTGCTATGACAGGCTTTTAACACCAATGATCAATGATGGTGCCGAATTTCACTGGCTTATACAAGTGATCCAAACATTCATCCACACATTACCAGTTTGCGCCTACGGACCAATGCTTCTCCTGAAAAACTTCCAAACTTTAATTTAAAGTGTTCTACCCTCTTTTAATGTTGCAGCGGTCCTGACAGCAGAGGCTGTAGTTTCCTAGAATCCAAATTATTATTTTCAGATGCAAAATGGATAAAGCTTTTTCCCAATCTAACAGGGCAAGATTACTTTACACCGAGACAAGGTTTTAGTATTAATGTGACATAAACCCATCCGTATACGTACAGATGACATATACGTCTCCGCATGTTTACATGAGCCGAGGAAGGTATTTTCCTCAGAGTGTACTTTCTTTTTCTCCCGCACTTTTTGTGCGACACCCGAGACGCAGCATCCCGCTGCCTCTCCACAGAAGGGGCTCGGCAGAGGTAAACACACAGAGCCCCCCCCTGAGCCAGTCTGGATAAGTCACGCTCGGCGTGGGCCACCTAGATGCAGAACGCTGCGGAGGTGAAAGGACAGTTTAGGGCCCAGCATGGCGAACCCGAGCCTCCGGTCCAGAATCCTGCTTGGATTAGTTCAGGTTGCCGCCTTCAGTGGCACGGCAGAAACCTGCAACGGAGAAAAACACGCAAGGCGCTGTGGTTGCATCAGAACTCGCAGCAAGTGTCTGGACAGAAAATATATTGATGTCGATCTTGTGACGGTGGTGCAGGCCCCGTGTTTTCGTTCTGCTGATCATATCTGTCTTACGAAAAGCCTGGTGGGACTGTCCGCCCCGTCCTCCTCCCTGGATCCCGCATCTGCCCAATGGAAGTGGAGCATTTGAGAAATGATCCTGGAAAGATTTAGGAAAGAATACTGCTCAGGCCTTTGACCGGTTTGAACTGGTCAAAGCCACGTGGTGTCGGACAATGGCACAAAAAAAAAAAAAAAAATCACATGTAAGAGGCTTATCACAAGAAGTATTTGTTTCACAATAGATTAACGTCAGCCGATAGCTGATTGGATGTTTCGGTTTTGAGTCTCGCTACATGCATCACTAGGACCGGGAAGGTCGGCGGCTCCGTCGCTTTGGCCCAGTCTGAACTGCTCATCACAGAGTAATGGAGTTCACACAAAGGCCAATCAACTTTGAAAGTGAATGGAAACTGTTTGTGTCAGCAAAAGAAACAGAGGACGGTCCAAGATACAAGATAAACCATGGCAGATTACGATGACCCGACTGGAGGTGGTGCAGTAGAAATGTTATTTGACTTTATGGTGGCACTCGATAAAATTGGCCAGGCAAATTAAACCCCCAAAGCTTCTCTTTCCTCCCCGAAGGGAAACAATAGAATGTATACTTACCAGACGTGTCGGGAAGCCCGGGTACATCGGTTTCATACTGGAATGCTTTATGATAGCGCTTAACCTCCGTGCCCATGCATCTGCCTGTGAGGTTTAATGGCGCTGTTTTGTTTAAGAGAACCTGTTCAGATTCAAATCACACTCTCCTGTTGGGCAAGCATAAACGCTTAAGTCACCAAAGTTCTGAAGTCGACCGAGCTTTGGCGTCAATGTTTAACTCCTTTATCGTTTTATCCGTACCGTCCATAAAATTGACAATTGAAAACCAAAGTTGTCATCTCTCAAGAGCTTTAATCATACATAGAAATTTAGTTCAACAGTACCATTCATTTAGAATGTTTCAGCGGTATGTATATTTAGTGTAAAGAGCATTATGTCTGTTTGTTTTGTTTTTTTCTTTTCTTCCTTTTCTGATGAGGAATATCCATAAGGATGATAGAAGCTTTCAGAAATACACCAGAGAGAGAGAGAGAGAGAGAGAGAGAGAGAAGAGCAGAGAAGAGACCGAGTACATGACTAAGTTGTAACACCTCAGACTACATTTTTTTTTGTTTTTTTTGTTTTTAACACCTCAAAAAGGCAACATTTATCTGTGGATTATGTACCAGCGTCCGTCCTCCTTGATTTTTTTTTTCTCCCCCGTTCGTTACAACTGAAGAGCGACAGCCTTGAACGCTTTCAGAAACTAAAACAATTGCGATACATTCCGTAGATACCATTCTACTCGTCAACCTTTGATCGATGCCCTGTCACGGAGGAACTCCTCACTGTCTTTTATGACTTAATCAAAACCGTTTGATTATGTCAACTAGAGGTGTAATGAGAGGAGGTGGTGGTGGTGCTGGGGAGGGGGGGGACTGGAGTGGAGGACGTTACTGCAATTGAGTGTCATATTATAGGCTTGCTAAGAATCGACCACATCCATCTACCAATTTCATCCACTTCTCTAGCCATACATCCATTCACTGACCCAAACATCCAACCGATCGGAAAACTCCATCAGGAAACATACGTTACATGTGCTGTTTGTGCTATCTTAGAAGCGCCACAACAACAATTCCAACCAGCTAAAGTCTCCAAGCAAAGAAAACAAAAAAACATGACCATGTACAAGACGGAAGGTGGAACAGATAATTGGCCTACAAATCCCAGAAGCTAATCATTTTTCTGTCCATCCATTCCTGTAAAGAGTAGTTAAGTAACGCCACGCGTGGATTTGGCCGGCAGCGAGCCTCACTGAGCTGCCCCGTTCTCGTTTCTTTCCATCCAAAAACTTTTGAAGCTGCTTCCTTTTGTGGAGTTGGTAAAGAGTAAGAAACGTGACTTCCGGAGCTGGTAATGATGGAAGCTGCTGTTGCTGTAGCGTTGTGGCGTTCGGCGGGCGCACACTGAGCGCGCAAAGACGGAGAGTGTGTGTGTGTGTGTGTGTGTGTGTGTGTGTGTGTGTGTGTGGGGCGTTAAGGCTGGGAGGGAGGCTGCTGTGCGGCGGCGGCATGCTGCGACATAGCTGCCGGGGAGGACATGGATTGGACCATGGGCTGCGCTGGTGGGGGTAGCGGTGGCTGAGGCTGCTGGGCCCCTGAGTGCGTGTTGGGGGAGGGTGGGGGCGTTGGTCGCTTGAATTTGTCGGGGCTGGTGCTTCTTCTTGGGGAGGGCCTCTGTTTGAGAAAGAGAGAGGGGGGGGGGGGCATAAATACATAAGCCGCACCTTAAAAAATATGACTGGCCGCATCTAAACATTTTGTGCAGAAACTAAAATTTCACAATAAGTGGGATTGTTAATAAAAGGTCTAGTTTGGGGCAGACACCGCTAGAACAACAAAAAACAGGGAAGAAAGGTTGTGGTTATGCTTTCTTTAAACAAATCCTGTCAGTGGAATGGGAAGAGAACAGACAATTATGATCTCACATTTAAAAACAAACCATTCTACTCGTCAACCAGTTACATGGTCAAATTCTCCTTTTGTTCCTAACTTGTGGTGAATAATGTTTTTGTCTTTCCAGGTCCCGGTGACCTTTGCCTTAGACCACCATAACCCAATCAGTTCATCCTCGTAGCTAGAGACAATACCTCAAAGGCGTTCCTGAGCTATCGTGTTCATGGGAACGGGACGGACAGACGAACAACCAGAAAACACCATGTCCCGGCCGGGCCTCAGCCGGCTCAGGGGCGTAAAACAGCGGTTTAGAGAAAACTTAATCTGCCTGAAGTTCTAATTTCCCAGACTGAACTATTGGCCCGTCGAACTCCTGGGTGGGCTGCGTGCTGGTGGGGGAGGTGTGGTCTGCATCCACTGAGAGAACAGTCAATGAACGTAGCCGACCAGGGAGGGAGCCGCGCACGGACGTTAACAATACCAAAGAACAGTGGGAGCAAAGGTGTAACCATTAAAGAAATAGGGTGGGCAAAAGTTTAAAGATGAATCACTATAAAGCGATAACGAGAATGCTGATCACACCGAAATGGACAATTAAAGATAGCGAGTCATATAAGGGTTATGTAATGCAAGGTACAAAAAAAAGAAGAAAAATAAATAAAACGACACACTGTCCTGTTTGAAGGAAACTGCAAACTGTTCATAAATGGATAAATAGTTTGACTTGGTTTCTTTCAGCTTCCGCGTCAAGGCCCATGTCGACGTGACCTGAGGAGTAACTAATTGGCAGTGATCCCGTGAGAGGGGAGACAGAGATTTCCAAACATGGGAGTGAAAAGGAGGTACAGAAGAGCCGAGACAAGGGCGACTCATCTCCTCCACTCAGAAAAACAGAACAACATTTACTCTCTCCTTTCTCATCCAAACTCTTTGCTCCCCGTCTATAGTTAACGTATTACATTGGCAGTATTTACCACCAGAGCGTTAAGGCTCATTGTTTTCTCCTTTACAAAACATCTGAACGTACCAGAAACAAACCGTGTCATCACTCCCGACTCATCGTTACAGACTGACCCCATGATTTGTGTTAGTGGACGTTACTTACTGCCACGGAGTGAGAGGAGCTCCCGTGAACGTGCAGGGCAGGAGTGTTGTAGTGGGAGATGGCAGCTCTGGACAGTGTAGCCGGCGGGGTGAAGCCAACTGTGTGGCTGCCATATGAAAGACCTGCGGCCGGGTGGGGCAGAGAGGAAGAGGATTTGGACATGCCTTATGTGCTTTCCATTTATTTTATTTTGCTTAACCAAATCACGACACAATATACCTAATTCAAAGAACCGAACCGCAGTTTCTCTGAACACTGGTCCACTGGATTATTTTGTCCAACAATAATGGGTGAACAGTCTGCACCTGCCTGACGGAGCAGAATAACAGCAGTGTTTTGGCACGACACCACCGTTTAATCACTGCACAAACATTTTGGCTGTAATCTGATATCGTGCTGCATAACAAACAAAAAAAAGCGAACAAGCGACTGGATTTTTCCCAGCATTGTTTTT
>JAFBJU010002782.1:1160368-1240303 GCA_016785305.1 Colistium nudipinnis | reverse complement strand
ATACCGTATCAAAGGCATCATATGAGCAGCGTGTTAACAGAGCAGTAGCCGCTCCAGCGCTCCATCTGTCAAAAGGTAAATTCTAACTAACTTTTAATTATTTTTGTTGGCAATATCTACACTGTCATTAATTGTACAGGCACAAACACAAGCTACAGTAGCTATGTTAAATGACATCATCTTCGATCATAAATGGGGACTTTTTTTTTTTTTTTTTAAATACATATTGGTGTGTAGTTGTTATTCAAACACAAACAGTTTGATCTATAGATCTTGCAAGAGCTGCACATGTATTGCGGAGAGAAACCGAAAGCTTTATTTATTGAATAGAGAGGCGTGGGAGTTTTTTATTTTTATTTCACTTGGAATTAAATTGCGGTTTCACTGACATTTTAGATGCATCAACCTGTCAATGAATGATTCCAGATTTGGAAGTAGATCTAATAAATTTTAATGGTGAACTTTGTACCGAAGATAAATACATGCGACGCCAATGAGTCATATCAACCGACATCTAAGGTGCGTTTTGTTATTGTGTTGGCAATTCTCCTCGATGTCATATGTTGTTGACTGCTGCATTCTCAAACACTTACCAGGTGATATGGGTCGGCTGGAGCTGGGGGAGGGGGTGTAGGGGATGGGGCTGGACACGGTCCTTGCTCGCAAGCCCTGTGCAGACATCTCATTGAAGTACCTGATAGGATGAGAGGATTCGGTCGTCGAGAATTTAGTTAGTGTTTTTTTTTTACGGGATGTTACCATCTTAACATAAACAAGCGGGTCTGTGACATGCAGCCAGTAAGCATGCTTAATGGGCACCAGGTTGATAATCAAAAACAAAGCCTCAGAGCTTATTGTAAGAGCATCTGCTGAGTGGAGAGGTTGTACACATGTCCCTTGTCTTTTGCATCAAACTCTTTTGTCCCTACATCTTTTCATTGTAACAGGTTCAAACCCCCCTCATCCAACCAGCTGCGTCAGCAATGTGAACGCAAATGGAGCCAAATGCTACATTAGACCCCATTGCAATGCCAATCCATTTAGCAAGATGAAGTCTCCTTCATAAATTGCCTTTACGGTTTTGCATCCCAGTGTTATTGTGACACTTATGCTCATCCGCCAATTGGGTGCCCCCCTCCCCCTTTACCTTTCATCGTCCATCTCCAGACTCGATTCACTCTCGGACAGTTGTCTGCACAAGGCCTCCCTGCGCTCCATCTCTCTCTGAAGCTTCCTCTGCAGCCGGATGTTCTCCTCCCTCATGTGTCGCTCCTCCTCTATGTACTGGGCTCGTTTCTCTGTGTCTGAGGGGGTGACATACAACAAATCAACATATCAGTTAAAATAGTGTCACAACTCTGCCGCCATGTACTAGATGAACACTTTTGTACAAATTAACAAATGTATAGCTTGTTAAACTTGTAAAAAAACATGACTCAAACTGCCCAGGCATAACGTAATTGCTTCCAAAGACCTCCAAGAACGACCATATTTGTTTGTGCTGTCCAACATTTTCTTTTTAAAATAGGAAGTTGGTGTTTGCTGCCCTCTAGTAAACAATGGAAAATCAGTCAAGAAATGCCATGATGTCATTTTGCCAATGGATGCACCATCTTGCTGTTTATATCAGAACATACAAGAGGTTGGTCTATTAGCTCCCCCTGGTGGCAAAACCAAAGCCTTTAATATCGACATACATTTGATATATTTCTTTTATCAAGCTGGATAAAACTTCAAATTGAAATGAAGTGTTACTGACATGCGAGTTGCTGACATTATAACAGGAGGATCCCAAAGGCTGCTTTACGATTCACGCGTCCAGAACTGCATGTAATGCAGTGGCCTAATGTGGATTCTACCATCTACCATCAACTGTGTGCCTTACTAAGTGGCCTTCTTGTTTTGGGGAAACAAACTACACCAGAGTGTAGGTGGGCGTTGAGAGTGGGAGACAGTTTGGCTTTGTCGTGCCTGTACAAGTACATCATGTTACAGGCTTTCAGAAGGAATATTAAACACAAATCAGCCCTACATTTTTCTCAAGTCACGAAGATAAATGTTCCGCCATAGTCAGAACCTGATATATATTTGTCTGGATAGAAATCGCCAATAGCTGCCAGTGATCTATTAATATTAAAATGCCAAATTCTGTTCTACTTAAATTAGTTAATGTTTCCAGATAAGCTCGGTTTTGCTCATCTTGTATGCTTTCCACATTCCGCCGGCGAAGTTTCCCTTATGCTCGCCAAAAAATGACAAAACAAGCAATAACACGTGTTAAATTGTAAGTGTATTCTCATAAATGTGTTCACCTCAATTAATTTGAAATGAAATCAATATTTATTTACAAATTCCTACATCATATATTATTTTTGCATGTATCAACTTCATCATAAACCATAAACTAAATATAGTGTCGTGTCGTGTAAGCAGTGAACGATAAGAAAGTAACAAGGCTGCAAACCGTGCCAGCACAAAGCCCGAAAGTATCCTGTTCTTTACCCATGTAAAACAAGCCAGGTCTAGGAGTTAGGTGACTTTTCCACTCACAGCTTGTTTTACCAATCACATCCCAAATCAACGCTTAAGGGCACGTGCCCTCTCCGAGCTCACGCCCCCGCATGTCATGCGACGAGTTGGGTGACCACTCACGCTGCAGCTCAGTGGTGCGAAGGCTTTTCTTAAGTCTCTCCACCTCGTTCTTCAGGAAGCGGATATGCCGCATCATGTTCTCCGGTGAGTCTATCTCCATGGAAACATCTCTCGGGGAGGGAGGAGCCGACACAGGCTGGTCCAACTTCTCCTGAAGGATTCTAGTTTAGAAAAGACAAACAAATCACATTTCATCAATTGAAATAATGTGAATTTTGCGTTTACATACCACCTGGCCTCCGTCATGGAATTATCCACCGTTCCTCTAAAAGATCCATTGGAAAATGTCTAATATAAGTCAGAATACTACTGTTGGTCTATTGTTGATACATTATTATTATTTTGCATCATTAGTGAAGCTGGATCACAAGCATCAGATTGTAAAATATTCACCAAGACTAGATACTAAAAAGGGTTCACACATTCCACACCTTTTCTCAGCCTCCAGTTTGTCCATCCGTTTCCACAGTCTGTTGACCAGGGCTTCTTGTTCCTGCTCTAATGTGTTCTCAAGGTCGATCTTCTCCCGCCTCAACTGGAGAATAAATGAAGGAGTATAATTTACGGCGACAGAAAAAACTGGATGACGGGAAAGCATTTCAAGGGATTTGCAAATGCACACTGCAAAACCAAGGTCTCTTTCCAGATTAGATTCTCTTTCCATTAGCAATTTTTTTCTATGCTGGTTTGTGTGAGAGCCAGTGATAATGTAATGTACACATATCTATGATACTTCTTTGTTGTCAACGTATATGATGTAAACTCAGGTCACAGTTTAAGTAAAAATGCAATTTGGTTACACGTACTAAACGCGCAAAAAGCGGAGCAGCATTACAGCATGACTCTGACACACACATTCTTGAGTGAATAGCGACAACTAATGCGTGCATGCACATCTGAAGAAAAATACTAGCTTCTGAGCCAGGAAACACACACAGGTTTGACCCAGCCACAGACCAAAATGTTCCTTCCAGCTAACATTCAGTGGGAAGCATTGAGGGTGGTGAGATTTTGGCATGCAACGTGACTAGGATAACTGGACACACATGTTCAGGGTTATGTTTCCTCATATTGGATTCTGATCCACTTAGTCCACCTCATTAGGCGTACCTGTTCCAGTGTCAGCTGCTTTGAGATGGTTTCATTCTCCATCTTCTTGATTTTTTTCATGAGCTTGTTAACCTGGAACTCCTGCTCCTGCTCCAAGTGCTGCTCCAACTCTGCCTTCTCATGCTGGAGCTGGTATGGAAAAGGGGAGGAGGAGGGGGCGAGGAGGAGGTGAATGAATCAAAGGAAATGAACATGGAGGAATGAAAGCAAGAGAAGAGACTTAGAGCGAGTCATATAAAAACTATTTGATGACCACAGTGACCTAAAACACGTGTGTCGGATCATGATATTTCACTTAAACTTTGAGAGTATAACAAAAAGGCAAATGCTACAATTCCTCCTGAAGCATGGCTTAGGTTCCCAGGGGAATAAAGTAAGTACAATAAGGATTTGGCAACCAAAGTAACCACCTCTGGCAGCTCACCAGTACAACGACTGGGTGCGGCTCTTGGCCGATTCAAAACGTGACGGCTGTGTGATAGGTCATACAAGTGATTACTCATTACGGGAAAAGTGATGCCAACTCATTTATGGGAAAAGACTGGAGATGGGGGGAAATCATTTCCATTGTACTACTAACACAAACAATGAGAATACCTCAAAACAATGCAGGTTATCTTTACAAACAATGACTGCATTCATACAGAGTCGAGTGCTCCGCAGGATTCTGGCTGACAACACTGACAACTGAGTTTTGACACACCCAGTGTAGCCACTTTCTTCTAATTAATCAGAATTACAGAGTGTACATACTGTATGTCATGGTAAACATGACGGTATGTCGATTCATTAATACACACATCAATAATAACAATTAATCTGAGTAATGAATCTGAGTATAAAGCATTTTATCAGATTTTTCTCCAAAACTACAATGGCAATTTACAGTGCATGGTTGATGAAATGTGTTAAGAGGTGCACTGAATCAAATCCAAAAGGCACCAGCATGATTTTGCAACTTTAGACCATTTCGGAAAAAAGTCTGTCTCTGAATAGTAGTGACGGGGAGAACGGAGGACAGACAAAATCATCTACAGGAGCTGCCTCTCTGAAGTTGCTTTTACACTCTCAGTAAAATAAATACCAACATCCATGCTAATATCTCTCTATCAACACTATAGTAAAACACATCCTACTAAATGCTAACACGCCCAACAAAACAAGCCCAAGTCTCTATAGCTGTGCGTACACTCATCGACTTATTACAATAACTAGGCCCTTACCATAAGAACGTAATGCAAAGCAGTAATCCTAAGCCAAAGTCCAAGTCTAACTCTAACCCTCAAACCAAGTCTTAACCTCCAAAAAGACCTTTGACATGTGCAGACGTGCTTAAATGTCCTGGTATAAAACAAAATGGTTTAAGACAACAATAGCCAAAAGAAGCAGTCCATCTGCGTGCCCTTCAGTATGATCTGGTGGGGCATTTGCAAGTGTCCCTTCCAGAATCCGATTCTTTTTTTTTTTTTTTTACAAATCAACAAACCATTAGTCATCCCACACAACCTGTCACTAAAGGTTGCCACACACGTTCTGCGTGCTCTGCAGTCGTGGAAAACAAAATGTGGAAAACATACACGACCAAAGAACGGACAGACAGGAGGAGAGTAATTTTAGAGTCGTCTAAGAGTAGCTGGCAGCCACAATGAAGTCATCTTGAGCCTTTCCAGGCTTCGGGCAAGTACCAGGACAGTTAGATGATAATGTATAAGCTGTCATGCACTCATACATGGAGCGGTGTGCACAGATACACACACAGCGTGCGTATGCTCAACATTCTTAACAATGATGCAGCCACAACATTATCAGAATCGACCATGAAGAATAAACCTATGCACAAAAGTAACTATTGTTAACATGATTAGTAATCAAACAGGGTTGCTGATGTGAGGCTACTCTCTATGATGCCCGGTATCAACTCACATGCATAAGTTTCCTTGAAAGTTCATTGGTGAGAAATTCCTCTTCCTTCTCGTAGTTGACAGCCAAGGTCTCCTTCTCCTTCTGCAGGGCCTGGATCTTCTTGAATAAGGTGTTGCTGATAAATTCCTCCTCCTGCTCTGCTCTCGCTTGCTGTGGTATGGAGACAAAAGGAGAAACATCAGTGATGTTGACTTTTGGGCATTGCACATCATACTGGTATTTCCACATTCAACTGTACCAATCAACAGTGCACACACAGCAAACTAAATCTGCTGCAGTGAGATCCTTAAGCCAAAGAGGAAGCTAAATTTCCCCCTGATGACTCAGGAGACACCGCAGTGAGGGAAGACTGGCAGAGGGAAAGGGGAGGGGGGTGAAGTGAGGTTGGCATGCCAACATATGAGCCTTGTATTTCGCTAGCTGCCTAAGTTTGGCCTACATACTTCCCATCTATGCAGCAGATCGGTTACACATTTTTATGAGGCTGATTAAGCGACCATGGGGATACAGGACACATCGGTCCATGCCAGTGCTGATGCTGCTGGGATATTTATTTCGCGTGTCTGCTCACACTCTGCCCGTTTGACATAACGTGGGGACAATGTGTAGGGGTGAATTAATCAGTTGACCAACCAGCTAAGAGCTTGCATCGTGACGTGCCGCGTGTGTTAACCTGCCATTGGCAACTGAGCTACTGTTAGCAACGTCTACGAAGCCAAAACAAAAAAAAAACTGCCCGACTATCGTTACCTGCCCAACCGCCTGCAACGTTAGCCCAGTGGGCTAAATGAGCAACACAGCCAACAAACGCTAGCTGGCTAATATCAGTTAAGCTACCAAAACAGCGGAGTGCTGTGTTTAAATACGCTGAAGCTTTGCAGGCAAACGCACTCAACGTGTCAGAACTGGCAATTTGGCGTCACAGAAGCAACGCCAGCCACAGCTAGCCCACTGACAAATGCATTATGATGAGAGGCGTGAGGACAGCATACCGCTAGCTAGCTATAGCTCATTAGCTCGCAGCCGTAACTCACAATGGTGACGCTAGCTTTGCGGAGGTCCCGATTCTCCTCCTGCAGGGCTTTGCACTTGAGTTTGAACGTCTCCAGCTCAATCTTCAGAACTTTGTTCTCCTGCTGTAAAGAGGCCAGGCGGTTCGTCAGCTCCTCCAGGCGGAACTGCGAGATGACGACGCTCGGTTTGCCCGAACTCGAGGCGGAGGTGGACATCGGGGTGGCCGAGCTGCTGCCCGCTCCGTCGGTGTCGCTCTCGCTCGCGCTGTCCGCCATGTCTGTGCGACGGTGTGGAGCCGCGGGAGGAGGAGGAGCAGAGGAGGAGCGGGGCAAGGAGGAGGAGCGGCCCAGCGGGTCACCTTGTTCACGCGCGTCGCGACAGCGCCACCGCAAGGATCACTCCAATATTGCACCCGTCTAACAATAATCATTGGCACACATTGATCTGCGATTGATCCCATTATCTATAATCAGATGGCATAGCATTTTCATAGTGTATTTCACCTCGACACACTCCATGTGCCTAAAGAAACAGCCCCAGAGGTTGTTTTCTGAGGGGAAACTGGAACGAGAACGAGTCACACAACTCTGGTGGAAGGACAGTGTTTTCTCATGTCATCACTATGCTGCAGCAGTTGCTTACTTATATAATGAATGTTTTCAAGGACACAAAGACAAGGACAGAAGCAATTGTACTGCGAAATCAATGCATTTTTATTTTTAGGATGATTTTTTTTAAAGACATCTGAAACATTTGTGATGGCATCATTGCCGCTATAGCCTCTAAAAGACCTTGATAACCAAAGTGCTAGAATAGTTACATTTCAATGGCTTCACGCTGTTAGTAAGAATTGTACATCAAAAAATCTGCTCAGGTGAAAACACATATCCAACAAAATTGACAAAATTGATAGTTCAACCATATCAAAGGATCCTCTACCCCTTGATTGACATAGTAGTGTAAGGGATGTGGTACAGTACCCTACCTGATTTCTTTTACCCCGCCCCCCCCAGCAAATAATAAAAAAGAAGTTACATTGTATTCATGTCCACAGCATAGACATCAGCATACTGAGCCATCGCTCCAGTAAAACACCACACTTTAACTAAATGGGCATCTAATGAAAACCAGTACAAAGGTAATCCCTAGTGTAATGTAAAGTAAACGTTTTGCCAATGAGCTAGTGAAAACATTTCTATTCGACACTGCATATACAGACTCTCAAGCCTAAAAAGATCACACAGTTTCAGAGTTAACACAATTTATTTAATGCTTAAATAATTGTTTTTGACCATCCAGTGTTTTTGTCATACAATATGCTATTTAGAGCTACAATCAAATAATGTCTTTATGTGACCTTAATGTGAGTAGGTTTTAAATTAAGGAAATATTTCACCAAAATATCCAAAAATGAAATGCCCCAGTTTTCCTTTAATACCACAGCAGCCATTAGAAACCAAATTGACACACTGCTAAAATGATTACAAACAGTCTAACAGTGTACAGAGACTCCTACACCTTATAGCCAATACGCACAATACAGTTATAATTTTACAGCGAGCCAGCCTTCTAGCATTTACATTCAGATAATTTCGTTCTCGTAGCAGAAGCTGCTCCCCGGTTTCACATAGACAAGACATCACACCCTCAAGAAGCTATAGAACTTTTTTTTCCATCCTCATCCCGACATGATAAATGCTTTAATGGTATCCTTTTTCAATTTAAAATATAAAATCGGTGGCAAATGTATGGGCTATATGTGTACACAGATAAAGGGTTTTATTTGTCATTTGAATACAGTTTTTGCAAACTTGTAAAAATTGTACTTAAAATAATGTGAACAGCATGCATGAAAATAGGAGTACTCTGAAAGGCTGCTTTTTTTTGCAGGATTGGATCCACTCCCACTTTGGGAATTACTGCAATTTGATTTTCTGGAAATTTGTTAAAATCAAACCAGCTTCTTTTTTTCCGTGTACAAACATTATACCTGCTCTAATAATTAATTATACAAGAACCTGTGAAGTATACACTCAAATCTTTAAAAGTGGTGTTTCAATACATTTTGAAAGCACTTGAAAAAGTGCGTTCTCAACCAGAAACGTACCCTTTTTTTTTTTTCAAAAGAATTTTACACATTGTAATTTTATATACAGAAAAAAGCTTTTGTGTTAGTCTAAATTTTAAAAAGGAAGAGAAAAATAATCCCAAAACAATTTACATCCTGACAACAATGGGTTCAAGAAAAAACTAAGGCGAGTGTTGAAGTTGAATCAGAAGTGTTCGATTAGATTTTCTTTTTGTGTGTTATTGTGTCTACTTCATTCTTTCCACCCATCGTGTGGCGGTATTGAGCTCTTGTGCCATCTTTGGTCACAGTTGCACCTGTGTTTGTCAGTGCTGGAGTCCTCGCAACAGTTCGTTCTCACAACAAACGAAGCTCCTCACGAAGCCTCCCGCATCACCTGTGGACCGATGGCGTGCATCGTCTCACACAAAAACAGGAAGCAGAATCGGTGTATCCACGGGGCCACCGCAGTCGGAGAGTGAGAACCTCCTGCGTCTTCTGATTGAGCGGGAGTGAGTTATTCATGCTTGTGCGTAAGTCAGAAGGGTCAATTCCTCTCACGCGAAAAACCGTTTGTTTGAAGCAGACAGCTGCAGACTGGACCCCGCGTCTGAAGTCCTCACACGGCAACTCTTCCACCCTCTGAACACACAATCCCAGGGGAGCATCAAACTTGGTTCCTGTACACCTGTAAGACACAACAAAAAAAGAACCGTTCTATTATATTACAACTTGCCATACATTCCATTTCTTTAGATCTAAAAATATACATTGTTTTAAAAAAGTATTGGAACTTCACCACTATTCAATGGGTGTGAATATTCGCTCATAAGAGACTCGTGGCCAAAATAACTATTGTGTCCTTTCACTTCTTAGTGTCACAGAATGACGTGTTGAGAAGAACGCCTGATGGCCTGTTGGTGGTTATGGTGACCTCCGTCACCATAGAAACTCTATGCCGGGCTTACGTTAGCGTCACGGTATTGCTAGGTCAGTTTTGCACAGATGGAATGATTCACTGCCTTTATAACACAGGGGTGGACAACAGCAGGGATTAAGCGTCTGGCCAGTGGGAGAACAAAGTCTTTTTGGATGCTACAATGCTGCTGCGAGTTGAGGGATTTACGGGACAAAACCGGACATAGAGGGTATCAGTGAGGCAACAATAATGCTGAGGCGTGTACCCTCTCCCGGGCCCGCTTTCCATTGTAACGGTTCCCTATTCACACACGTGGAGGGCAGACATGTTGCCAGAGGATAACCACGCTCAGGCACAGTGAGTCAGAGCAACTCTCTGGAGGGGGAAAAAATTAAGCAATAGTTTAACATTTTGGAGAAACAACCTCTGTTGCTTTCTTTCTGAGAATTCGTTGAGAAACTCAAAACCGCTGCGTGTGTGTGTGTGTGTTATGTACAAACTGGAGCCAGGAGGCAAGTAACACGCCCACTGTTGGTTTGGATCTTTCCATAGTTCAAATGTAGAAAATAACATCTAAAGCTCACTATTTCCCAGTCTTTATCTTGTTTGTTTAATATATGAGCAAAAATAACAACATTTCCATTTCACATCACTGTTCACGTATGAGACACAACATGTCAACTGGTGTTTTGTTTTTTTTCCGATGCCAAGCCACCATACCTGGTAGAGCACATCCATCCCTATGAGTGGAGCTTCTTCTCCCCTGACCTCCTCTCATCCTTCCGCCTGCTATTCCTTGACACGTCTCCTTGCTGGAAAACACACAAGAGGAGCGAAATATGTGAGTCACGGTATTCTTTTCTCCAGATAGCAGGAAACAACCCGACACGCAAAACCTGAAACAGCAAAATTGAGGAAAAAGGAGAAAGTGAACTCCACACACTGCAGAAATCAAACAACTGCAAATGTTAGTACAGGGTTTAATGTTAGGAATATAAGTAGGACCCAAACCACACACCAACCAGACACCTAGGAGAAGAAAAATAATGTGATTACAGGTGGTGTTAGAAACAGAAACAGTTTTTTCCACAGCAGAGTCCTGACACTGATTAGTCATACTGTTCAATAATCAGGGAAATGGTGAAAACACCATTTTAACCACACAGTCAGGAGAAGCTTAGTCAGCATCCCCGTTGTTATTGCAAAACAATAGACAGCACAATGGCAAAAAAGACAAAATGCTAGTTTGCACTTTAAACGGCAGCAATCATGCTTGTTTCTTGCATTGTTATCCAGAGAACCGGCTATTGCCAATGTTAACCTACAACACGGGGGAAAAAAGATTTGAATAATGTTGACTTAAAGCTGCACTCAAGATCTCAATGGGATGTAACTTTGAGGTATCCAATAGATAGAAACAAAAGGTGGACTGAACGAAAACAAAAACAACTGATGAGGAATGTGAATATTACGTCGTAATGCAACATAATACACATTCCGTGAAGGTTTTCTGAGGAATAATATATCATTGGATATTTATCAAACAGATGAAAACTGTTTTCACAGGTCTCATCTACCGATCTGTCTTTGTAAATCAGGCTGCGTAAAATGGGTTTGTATTGTCGCGAAGCCTTGTCCAGTGAGTGCAGCTTTAAGTCCAACTTCTTCATGAGGAGACGATGTTTTGTTTTCGCAAGAACAACATCAACCCAGGTATCCAATGTAGCGACTGGACTGTGAACCCGGGAACACAGTCGGGTATCGTCATGCCAACCTCAGACCCGTCTTCCGTCAGAATGGGACTGTGGTGAAGGTCCCTGCGCCACTTGTTTCCCGGTGTGGGAGTAGAAACCCTCCGAACAATCTTCCTGATTACCTGGCCGCGGCAGAGCGACGTTGACAAGGGAGGGGGAACAAAAAACAAAAAGAGACGTGTTCTTCTTTTTGTAAAAACACTAGGCGACTCTCCCTGTGGTAGGGCCACGGGAAATGGAAATGAAATCATACGTTACTTTTCTACTGATGAGGCTACCATCCCGGTCCATATAGTGCTCCTCTGTTACTGACTCGCCGGGCGTATTCTTTGCTTCTTCCCCCTGAAAGCATTTCTGGTTAGCACGTGAATAATGACCCGCAAAGGTAAGAGTCAGATATAACAAAAACAAACCGCGCCCGACACCACACCGAAACCGCGTCTGACCCATGCCAGAAGGAGCCTGAGCACTAGGTCAGTTTTCAACCATGAAAACACACACATATCTACACCTACAAAGCACCACAAGCACAACTACTATTACGCACACCAGACCGGCCACGTCCACGACGCCAAACCAAAGCCAACCTAACCCAGGCCACACCCAGCTCCGGCTTCAGCCTTTCAGGGTACCTTTAAAATGAGATGGCGTCTGAAGATTCTGGTGGTTACCGTGTGTTCTTCGTCTGAGCCGGAATCTACACTAACCAGCTCCTGAGGGGGGTTTTATTAGAACATTACACAAACGCATGGAAGTTAGTTGCTGATGTCGTTTTAATTCAACTCCATGGTTGGCCGAAGAGATGGAAAACCCTGAGGAATCAAACACTGAACATTATACCAGGGGGTTTAGGTATTTTTCCTGAAAAACAAGGTTCACAATACTGTGCAGTTTAGCAGATAGAAAAACAATAAAGCACTAACTCTGGGTTCTACACGTTACCTTGACTTTTTTCTCTGACACCAGTGCTCCCTCTTCCTTTCTGCCATTGGATGACTCAGAGGAGGCGTCCTGAGGTGAGTGCTTTGAACTGTCGCCGTTGTGCCGGGATCTCCCCGATTCGCCCCGAGACGAGGAGGTGATGGAGTCACTCGAGATCTCTTGGCTGTTGGGTAAGAAAACAGGACTTGGATGAGGAGTGTCGTGGATTTCAATTGCCGGTTGGGTAGGAAAACTCTGCCGAACTTAGCGGACACGAACCTTTCCCGTCTGTCGAGCAGGTCCGAGCTGACACTGCGTCCCGGCGTCGGTGGCTCCACGTTGACGCTGGATGAATCGCTGTGCCAACCTGAAAGTGAACACATGACTTGTTCTGCCTGTTCAACCTGATCAGCAATGTCCTGAACCCTGGCCTCCATAATCTCCTCGTCCTCCTCCTTTTCCTCTGCGCCGTCTTCATTCCTCGCCTCCTCCATCCGGGTTTGATTGTCCCCGTGTCCCGCCTCCTCTTCCTCATTGGACCCCACCTCACTTGGCTGAAGTTCTCCCAGTGCTTCGACCCAGGGCTGAGGGGCGAGGCGAGCTACGGCCTGGACCTCAGCCGCTTGGTCCCCCTCTTCATCTTTAATTAGCAGTCCTCCAATTGTGTTATCCATCGCGTTACACACGAAGACCCCGTCCTCACCGCCCCCAAACACCTTTTGTACCTCTGTTTTTCCCTCAATATCCTCTTTGATGATGACTGCTTCTGTTGTGGCGCAACCTTTATCCACTCCACTATCGAATCCCTTCGGATAAATCTGTTCCTCTGACAGATTGACCGCATCTCTGACCTCTTCCACCTCACAGGCTGTTTCTCTTCTGTTATGTCCTTCCGCCAACGTAGACCTATCTTTTGTAACCATCTCACATTTTCTTTCCACGTTTTGGATCAATTCCTGCTCTAACCACTGTCCCACTAAATCCTTTCCCTCTGCCGCCTCTTCTGAAACCATCTCAACAACTTTCTTTATATCCTCCATCACTTCCTTTTCACTTCCTTTCAAACCTACAACCTCCCGCACACCATTAGGTGCACAGACCTGCGCTCCCGTGGCTCCTATTTGTGCCCTGTCAGGCGAAGAAGGGGTAATTGATGACACTGACGATAGTGAAGGGGAAGTTGTGGAGTAAAACACGTCAACGTCTAACTCGCACATCGGTGGGAAGGTGGGTGACTTGGGCTTGTGGCTCAGCTCCATTTCATGACAAGACCTGTCCTCCTCCTCGCTTAGAAGCAGCTGGTCGTTCAGAGCGATGTGGGGCTTTCTGACCTTTGAGGGAATAGGATCAGGGAGTACAAAGGCCGGGAGGGACAGGGTGAGCTCACAAGGCCTGGGGGGGCTCGGGGGAGGGCCCTCCGGGTCTCCGCTACTGGGCATCTCTATCTGGGGGCTCCAGGGCAAGGGCTGGGAGCGGGAGCGGGCCAGCAAAGGGGAGTCTGGTTCCGGCTGTCGATGAGCAAGGAAAGGGTTTGGGGTGACGGGGAGTTCGGGCTCCAGGAAGTTGGGGTCGGAGTGCAGTGCGGCGGGAGACTGCAGCTCCGCTAGAATGCTCTGATAATCTGCAGGTGACAGGATGACAAATGGGGTGACATACTCACACCAAAGCATGCCTCAAAAGGATATAACACACAGAAACACACACACATGCACACACTTTCTCTCACAGAAACATACACACTACATGATATCGAAAATGCCACAAAGGTTGAAGTGCGAAGCATGTATCCAGAAACCACCAGTCGAGATGATATTGCGTCAGCATAATGGCAATATCATAAACTAACCTAACATATATGTAGCAGCGTAATATGTAACATACATTTAAATGTATATGTTTGGAAATACTATATATATATATACACAAAATAATATAGATGGATATATTTAGATTAACAGTAATTAGGAAAGCATATTTATGCGTGTCATATTTATGTGTCATTAGTTGCTCTGATGTTAAGTGAGTGTTCACCAAACATTTGTTGTGAGGTAAGAGGTTAAAACTGGGACACATTAGTGACTTAAGGCCATAACATGTAGCAAGGAATGTGATGAGCGTACGATATTAATATTCACCAGGGTGATCTTGTTACATGCCCTCATGACATAATTGACAGATGAGAGATGTGAGAAGGGATAGGGGGGAGACAAGGGGCGAGATGAAGTACAGAGCACACTAAATAAACATTTCCATCGTGGAAGGTTCAGTGTGAGTTCGAGCCGGAGGTGGAGGGATGGAGGGAGCACAGGTGCACTGGCATACAGGACAGGGAGAGAGGGAGCGGAGGGGAGGGGAGGAGGGGCTGGGGCTGGGACAGCCAGAGCCAGAAGGAGAGCCGGCGGGGAGAGCACACAAGGAAACGGGGGAAACGGCGCGGGAGAAGGGGACCGGCTGGGTCACAAAAGTCTCTTTGCTTGGAGAGTTGGCAATGGTGACAGGGTCCAGAGAGGAGGGTTTGGGGTTGGGGGTGTTTACAGTGGGCAGGGGGAGGCTGGGGGAGGCGGGGGCGGAGGCTGCAGAGGGAGGAATGGGTGAAAAAGAGTTGGCAAAAGTTTGGTGAGGTAAAGGTGAGGTGATGGGGGGGATCGGTGAGGACGGGTGGGGGGAGAAAGGGGAGACAGGGCGCTGACATGGGTTAGCATGAGAGCACTGAGGACGGAGGCATGGGGAAACGGGGGAGGACAAGCCGAATTGTGGCTGTTTTAATACCACTGTAGGTGCCAAGTCTTTGAGGGAAACCGAGGACTCGTAACTCGGAGAGCGCCGCATGGAAAAGGGTCGGCAGGGGAGTGGTGCATTGGGTGCGAGGGGAGTGGGCGGGGGCGTTGGGTCGAGGGAGTTGGGTGTGTGCAGGAGGAAGGTAGCTTCAGCGCCGCTGGGGATTAAGGGGATAATAATGCAAACTATGAACAGGAAAGATTAAAAGGATTTGGAGGAGGAGGGAACAGAAAATCATGAAAGATTGTTAAAAGTGAGACACACATGAACAACGAGGCAATGAATTCATGTTGAGGAGGCACGCGATGGATGGATAAAGAGTAAGCACACGGAGACGCAACACATGACTCTTAACTTGTTAAGAGCTGTTATGTGCCGTTAAGGGTAGTGGATGCTGCTGAGGAGAGGTGATGGGAGGCAGGAGGAGCAGGAGGAGGAGGAGGAGAAGGCAGATTCTCTCATCTATCCAATGAAGGCACAGAGGAACTGGAGGAGAACTAGGAGAACTAAACTATACCAGTAGAGGAAAGCATATTGATATCAAAGCAGAGTTATGTGATTTCTATTCAGTTCATTACTGGAAAAAAAAACAACATAAAGTAGTACGTATTATGCAGCATGCAACTACTGTAGAAAGGGATTTTAACAATGGATATTGCTCATTTGTGTCAACTGGATTCACTACTGTGATTTGTGGAGGAGAATTTATCATGAAGAAAAAAACAGACTTAAATAAAAATGGTGGTTCATTTGAAGGAACCAATTGTGATGAGTGACCAGGAGATAATGCCATTTTAATATAATTATGATAATTATTCCATAGAAATGGAATAATCCATATGAAAAAGGATTTATAGTCCAAAACAGTTATTTAGTAGTTTAAAAAAAAGTAGGAATACATTACGGGAACAGCATGAGCCAGTTGTCCAAAACAAATCCAAATCTGACTAAAATCAGTATGTCTAGAGATTTGCACTATAGTACTATTTGTATGCGCTCCATGCATTTGAGCAAGAACAAGGTAGCAGGGAGAGGTAATAGGTCAGCTAGACAGAGCTAAACTTTACCATCAGCCTGATCCCGGAAAACAGCGTTATCATCGGCAAAACATCTCGTGCCTGATATGTTACCATAGTCGAATATTGGGCCCTCCAGCAAAGTCACAATATCCATCCGATTGACTTTGGTCAGCACTGTAGTTAAGGCATCCGCTATGGAGGCAAAAACAGGAACAACCACCATGAAGAAACAAGGTTCAAAAACTTTAGAGAAACCACATCACCAAGTGTTATACCAATGAGAACAACATATATGAGGAAAGGTCGAGCAATATTATGAGGAAAAGGAGGGTCAAATTCTGCTTATGTTCTTGAAAAGGAAAATCAAAAAATACACCTTTCCTTCAAATTCTTGTCTAGATAGGCGTTTAAGGATATCCGAACGGGTTAATAGAATAGAAAGGAAGACAGACTGGTAAAGTACTCTGGCTAATTAGACAGAATGAAATCGTATTCTCTTCTCAAGTTTATTTTCCCTGAGTCAAAAGACTAGAGACTAAAAAGAGACAGTGGCAGAAATACATATAAAGTAAAGAGACTTGTCAAACAAAATATTTTTGAAACGATAAATTTTGGACTCACTTGTGGCATTTTTCCCTTCCCGACTGACCCATTTCTTTAGTAGCATGAAGCTCTGTGCTGTCAGAGAATTGGGGTTCTCTAGTCTGACGTGATTGATCTCGTCCACTGTGAAGTTCATCTCCCGAGCCAGCTCTGTGGTTGGACGCAAATGAGGAAATAATCATTCAAAGGGTCATTTCAGCACAACTGGAAAAACAGAATATAGTAGCCCCATAACTATGTTACAGTCCCCATAAACGCTCGTCCTTTAGGCTGCAGGAAACATGCTATTTTGGAAGATAACATGTCAGCCTGAAGATGGCAGGGAAAAACAGGGTTTTGGAGCGAGGTTGATCACCTGTCCAACTGAGTCCCAGATGATCTGCGACGATGGCCATGCGCAGGTCTGTTCGCTCACAAGGACTCTGGGGACCTGGGAACATAGAGGACAACCACTCATTAATGTCATTCAAATTCCCACTTCCCTATATAGTGATGTAAGAGAAAAATAACCATGTACCTTATTTTCCTTTTCTTGCCATTTCATTATCATAATTGACAACTCAAATGGAAGTTGTGTAAAAAGGTTGTTATTAAGGTAGTTTTATCTTTAATATATGTTTTATCAATTCCCCGGGATGGCAAGAAAAGGATAATTCACATTATGGGCAACTTAAACATGTGCATAGAGTAAGTGGTGTTCTGTGATTGTGTTTGTGGTATGTATCCTCTAGGCAGGCAGTAACGAGGACCACACAAAACAAAGCATAACTCCCAACAACACTCGTGTTATACAAATCTAGGGTGGAAAGGTCTATGTTAGAATCTACAATGTCGACATGCGAAGACGCTTCTGTGTGTCCTTTGCCAACACTACTGAGTTTAAATGACAATTGAAGGGATGAATAATTCTGCAAGAAAAAACTACAAACTATAGCTTTGGTAGCCACCCTGCACAGACAGACAGACAGACCAGGGACTGGTTGTGCCAGTGGACCAGTCACTACTACTGGCATGCTCACTCTACTATATGGGGTTAAACGGGGGTTGAGAGTGGGGAACAGAGGGGGAGAGAATCTTGCAACAAGGACAATACAATACACAGTACATCGATGACAAAAAAAAAAAAGAAATTCAAATGACAGCTACAGTTCTTAAGAGAATATGTAAACACGCCACAGGCATTCCAGTCAAACCATTAAACGATCACAACGATGTCATGCAACTTAAAGTGAAATATATATATATAAATATATAGATGTATTTTAAACATAGTGTGAAAGTTTTACAAACTAGGCTTGATCTCCGCGATGGGAGGCGTTCGAGACCCTGTGAGTCCCTGACTGCCCTCCTTCCCACCAGTCCGCCTACTCCTCCTGCTCCTCTCACTGCCGGAGGCCCTGTCCGTCGTCGCCACCTTTGCCCTTACGGACGCGGCCCCGGCCTCAGCCCTCGAACCTCTACCAGACCTGGATGAGCGGGAGGGCTGGGAGGGCTGGGAAGGCTGGGAGGCGTCCGACAGAGAGGTGCTCCGGGAGGTGCTGTCTTCCTCCGACTGCTCTGTCTGCGTCTTTTTCTCCTCGTCTGACAGGCGGTCCACCAACTTTAGCGTCTCCCCGCTAATGTCTTTAAAGTACTCAATGGTGCGCTTACAAATTTCATTCGGGTTATCCTTTCTGCCCTGTCTGGATGATCCCTCACTCGTGACCTTGCTGCTGACCTGGTTCCTATCTTTCAGGGGTAGCCTTGAGGGCAAACGTATGGCTGCTCTCTCTGAGCCCAACGCCCTTGTTGGCCGCGAGCTAACCCGAACTGAAATTAGCGAGCTAGCGGCTGCTGGAGCAGGACTGCTCTTTTTAACATCCTTGATTGGTATTCTAGACCTGGGCTCTACTTTGGCTATGGCTGGCTCTCCTCTTTGCCTGACATCAACTGTCACCGCTTGTTTGGGCTTCTGTTTGCCTATGGCTTTTCCCTGCGTGTGAAACGACCAGCCCGATGCTTTGACTGGAAGCCTCGACCTGGGCTGCTTCACTTCACTGACTGTTTCACTCTTCTGGCCTTGCACTTGATTACTGCTGTGTACGTCCACTCTCTCTTCTAACTCCCTACAAAACAGGGTTTCTATCCTGCTGGCTTTCTGAAGAGTAGGCTCAGAGGAGGACTGCAAATTAAACACCACGCTACCACACTGAATATAGTTGGCCTGAACACTGGAGGACTCAAGGTTATTGTTGTTGTTGCAGTTTTCTGAAGGGAAATCTCTTTTCTCTAACTTGGGCTCAGTGTGTCTGCTAGGCGGAATCTCTGCGGACTGACTCTCTACACTGATGTATTCGGGCAACATCTGTCCCTCTGATAACTCAGCTTTACCATCTGTGAGATCCCCTGAGTCTTTTTTCACAGTTATAGAGGCAGCTATGCCCATCTTAATAGGAGTGCGTAATTTAGGATCAACCTTAGAGGCTGTGATTGTGCAAGAGGAAGCGGTCTCAGCTATGGCTTCACAGGTGGGGCCATCAGTACCGGTATAGCCAGAGTCACTGCCGGGCTGTGCAGGGCTGCATTTTGCTGCTGTTGCTGCTGGTGTTGTTGGTGTAGTGCTGCTGTCTGTAGTAGTATCTACAACATTCACCTGTCCATCTACTGCGGCCCTCTCCCCTGTATTTGACTGTGAGGAAATTACCCCCGGGACATTGCCCCCTCTCCCCTTTTCCCCTGTTTTAGGGTCAGAGGAATGCTCACCAATCTGGAAAAACTGAAGCCTCTCTTCAACAAAGTCCCGCTTGCTCATGTCAATAGCACCACTGCGGGTCATCTCAAACATCTTTCCTTCGTGGAAAGGGAAGGGGTTAGGCTCACTAGTCGGTGTGCTCTCATCAGTTGGTGTTCGAGCAGGGGTTGTGTCTGGTGTTGTGGCCTGCGATTTGTCGTCCACTGATAAACCAAAGGGCTTGGGGTCCTCATCTTTTGTTTTAGACTCAAAAACCCCCTCGTTATCACACCCTTTGGTGGACCAGGGGTCAAAGTCCAGGCCTTTGGTAGCAACAGTCTTAAAGTTTGAATTCAGTTCCTCTTCAAGTTGGTAGGCAAAGTAGTTATCTCCAAAGCCTTGCCTCTCTGGATGTCTTCCTTCAAGAGTGTAATCTTTTTCATCTTCACCGTCTTTTGCTGAAGATGCACTGGTTTTAGTCTTTCCGTTATCCCCTCCTTCTTCGCATTTCTCTTCCTCTATCACCTCAAGCTTGGACTGACTAAATGACCGGTCAGGTATTTTCCCATCATTAGACAGACTTGATCTTTTAGGGTCTTCACTTAGTCCATCATCCTCATCCTGAAGGTCATATCCATCCAAAGAGTCTATTTCAGTTGCATCTGTGTCATGAGAAAACTCAGCAGTGGATGCTATAGAGCAGTCAGTGATTGACTGGTCATTGCCATTTTGTTCAAAGTCAGCATCCTCCCCCTTTAGCACACCATTGATCCCAGATTCTGTATTATCTCCATTTTTCTCTGATCCTTTTTGGCGTTTGTCTCCCTCCTCTTTCATTTTGAATGTGTACTTTTTGATGGGAATGGGATGGAAGACAGACTCATCATCACTGGAGTCGCTGTTATCAGCTCCAGGGGGAATTGGGGATGGAGGCTGCACCCTGATTATGGGCTCAGATAACAGGTGCCTATCATGCTCCTCTTGGAGATTCACCTCTATCATCTCCGTCTCTGCCTCAGAGGAAGCACATGACCCCCGTTTCTCAGGGTCAGACTGCTCTGCTTCTAAAGGAGGAGGAGGTGGAAACTCTATATAAGCCACTCTTTTCTCCTTGGATTTCTGCTTCTCTATAACCTGCTTTTTACTGGGATTTTCTGAGGAAGACGGCTTAGATTTCTCCTTTATGGGCTCCTTGTAGATGAAGGTCTTTCCCTCAGATTCCTCTGACTCCTCTGGAATAGGACTTGGCTTGCCAGGCATGAGGCCTATCACAGAGTCTGGTGTCCTTGAGGTCAGGCTCATTTCCTCTATACTGGGGGTCTCAGGTGTAACAGGACTTTTCCCAGAGCTATCCATGAAAGTCACTTGTTCGAGAGTGTCATCTTCTGGACTTCCTTGAGGGGAAGGTGACTGCTTTTGTTTGACAGTGTAAAACGCACCCCTGGCCTCATGCACTGTCCTACTCTCGTGGCTTACGATCTTTTTGTATGTTCCCAGTTGACCTGATGTTTCTTTCTCATACTGCTTGCCTACTTGGATGCTAACATACACAGGTAAGGGTTTAATATCTTTAAAACCCTCTGTGACAACTACAGGAGTTACTTGATCCAAATACTCTATTCGGTCGCCATCTACACCATTACACACTATAGTGGACTGGCTACCATCTGATGAGTCTGTTGATTTTCCTATTGACGATCCACGAGAAGACTTGTTAGAGTCAGAGCTACTATGCAACCGATTTCTAGTTAAAGTCGGTATATGAGACCCCGCCCTTTCATTTGGTTCAACAGAGGAATCTAGCTTTGAAGAAGTGGATTTGTGGTTTTCTGAAAAATTAGATGGCTTTCTAACAGGAATTTGTGATTCCGAGTTTTTTTTTAGACTATCGTTGGTATTTGGACTTTCTCGAACAACAAATTCTGTGTAGATTATTTTCTTGGTTGTTTCCTGTCTTTGGGAATCACTATTATTGCCATCTTTCAAGGGATCCTGAATTAAAGAATGCGAAAGTTTTGGAGATTGAGGTTTGTAGCTTCCATAACCTTGGCTTTCCCAAGTTTTGAACAACTTTTTCTCTTCCTGAACTGTTTCACTGGACTCGTGCTTGGGTGAGAACTTATTTGATTCACTATCTAAAGTTCGCCTTTGGTTTGCTGGACTTTCAGGTGTTTTAGGAATATTAGAACCAGCAAACATCTGATACACAGGTAGCTTACTTTCCTGAAGTTTCCGAATAGGAGGATTTGAATTTTGGGCACCTTGTTGACTTCTTTCCTGCCTTTGAGCTTCTTGTTCAAACTTTAGCCTTACTGCGCTAACTTTGGAGGAAGACATTGGAAAAGGTTTAGAACTTTCACTTGTGATTCCCTGTGATGTGTCATCTCCTTGTTTTCTAGTTTCTGAATCACTGTACCGTAGCAGTACCCTCCTCTCTGGACTGCTGGGTAAACTGGCACATTTCCTGTCACTGGAGCTGATTCTATCTCTAAGTCTTTCTCTGCTCCATTCTTCTCCACTTGCCCCATTCCTGTAAGATGACCTCTCTGGACTACTGTGTGTAGAACTTGGCCCTGATCTCGATTCTCTGAAGTCTGGTCGTCGAGATTTCTTCTCTGGAGAAGACAACTCATCATTAAGTTGTTCTGTTCTATCACGAAAAAACTGAGATACCTCACTGAGTTTTTCCTGTGCCTCTTTTACAGTCCTGTCCACTCTGTCCTCATACATAACCTGCTCTCTTTCCTTACTATTTGTGTCATCTGACACACGCATCCAAACTGATTGTTTTGGGCTACCAGGCTCAGAAGAATACTGCAAAAGTGTCAGTTTGTCAAAGCTATCTTCAACACTGGCCATTCTTCCAGATTTGTCAAACACATTTCTTGGCGACCTGAAAACATATTCTGTCCTTGGTCCAACTGACCTTCCCTCACTGTGACTGCTTCTGTCTGGTGAGTGGAAGCGAGATCTATCTCTCAAATATTCCTCTGTGTCAGAATGAGACTGGTCAATTTTCTCAGAGAGCAGCATTTTCTCCGCAAAATTATACGATTCTCCCCTAAGCTCTGATGATTCATCCTCATTGTACTCTACAGATTGCTGGCTAAGAAGCTTTAGTGTTTTGTAAGAATCATCTGCCATGAGCTGGGCTGAACTAGGGCGACTGTCTTCCTCCTGTGACATGGGTGTGTTCAATCTGGGGGACTCAAGGTACACTGGAAGTGACTCCTCGGGTTCCTCTTCCTCCTGTCTGCTCCCTGGGTAATAATACATTTCTTTTTCTGCATGGTTTTTTGTTTCTCTAATGATAACCTCAGTCGGTTCTGTTTTATTGCCTTTTTCAATGTGAACCTCAATGATTCTTTCAACCTTAGGCTTGGAGTTGATGTCCTCTAGGACTCTTTGTGATGTTTCCTCATTGCCAGATTTGTGTTCAAACAGTCCAGCCAATTCTCTAGATGGGTCCTTGCCTGACTGAAAAGCCTTCATTATATCATGTACAGACATAGTTTCCTCACACCTCTCAGATGCAGCTTCTTTGCCAGGTGGTTTGTGGTACACCATCCTGGTAGTAGTAGTTATATGGGTCTCCTCCTTTACCCTCATCCCTTTTCCCATTGGATCCTCATCAGGGATGCCTTTTAGTGAATAGCATTTATTCTGTTCTGTAGTTGGTGTAGTTTGATTTAGATACACTTTAGAATCCGTATCAATATATCTAACAGGATGTGCATCTTCCATTGGGGGTTGTTTGTTATCCTCTGGGGACTCATAGCTCCTGATGACATGAACAACCTCAGTCCTTGTCTCAGTGATCATTGGTGGAACTGGGATATCCTGAAAAAGAGCCTTGGGGCCCATGCCTTCAGCACTTTGAGGGGCAGAGGGTGTCCTTTCACTCCTGGTCTCAAAGCCACTGTCTGAGAGGGGGCTCTTATCCTGTTCATGTGAGATATCATCTGGGGATTCTAGTACAGTGTCTGCTCCAAAAAGTGAACCGGCCATTTTACTGATCTCTTTGTCTGAAGCCGAAGAGCGCATATTTGTTGGAGGCATTTTGAGCTTATGCTCCTGAACTGCGATGGTTGGTTTTAGGACACGTTTCTGCTTCTCCTTGCCGTCTCCTTCTCTCTTGCCTTCATCTGCTTTGGGCTTTGTGTCATGCATTTTGGAAAACGAGCTGCTGCCAACATCATTGGCCAGGTAGTCAACCACTTTGGAGAGATTGAAGTCTCTATCTGGTATTGTTTTTGATTTGACTTGAGGAACCACAGTCTCATATCTAGGCGGATAGCTCCAGTTGCTTGGTGGTTGTTCGACCTGCACTTTGGAAAAGTGTATGTCATCCAAAGAACCTCTTGCAAGGGACACTCTACCGTCCTTCGCAGCATCTTTAGTGAGGATTTCACTCACTTTCACCAAATCTTGTTTTACTTTTTCCATAATCCTGTATGGCTCGTCTTCCTCTATTTTAACCTCCTTGGGAGAATCCGACTGAAATCCTTTATTGGCTGTAGAATTTGGGTCTGTCTGCAAAATGGCTGACATTCGTATCAAGTCCTCTTTCATTTCAGCTACATCCTTGAGAATCTCCTGGCTGGATGATAGTGGTGATATGGTGTTTGATTTCAGGCCAGCAGAGAAAAGAGAGGCTTTCAAGGGGGAAAGAGTTCTGGAAAAGGAAGACTGATTATTTGCCTCTGTGGAAACTGTCTTCCGTGGGGACAGGAGAGCAGAAGCTGACTTGGACACCTCAGGTAACTTTTTAAACTGGGGGTCTGGCAGTAAATTGATGACAGAGTACACTGGAACAGTCATTGTACTCGATGTAACCACCGCGGTGGCATTAGGAGGTGATCTAAGAGAGGCATAAATGGTATTTGAAGCTGACGATCTCATTGACTGATATGAGGACGATGCAGAAGAGGACATGGACTTCAAGGTGCCATAGCCTGCAGAACAAGAATTCAGTGTTTTCTCAACCTCATCAAAGGCTGCATTGACATTTGTGGTTGCAGCATTGGTGGTTGCCTGTATTCTCTCCTGCAGACTGTTGGGGAGAAGATATGTCGGGGATGAAGAGCGGCACTGCGAGGGTGACGCCGTTCCATTGATGAGAGATGCAGCACTTGGAGGACTGTTGGACTTGAGGGGCGATGAAAGAGATGAGAACAGGTTTCTTGCAGGGCCAGTGATGTCTGAAGCAAAGGAACGCATAGATGAAAGACCAGGGACTGTTTTTATGGGCGAAGAGGAGGGTGAGGCTCCACAAGAACCCCCCATAGATGACTTGTACTGTAGGGGTGAACTGAACATACTCAAAGAAGATTTGGGAGAGGTCGGTGGTGTCATGCCTATGGATGTTCTCTCGAGGAGGGCACTTCCTCCTCCAGAGACAGTTATAGGAGAAGTCCTAGCAGATAACGACACCAGTCCTTTCATAGACATAGGGTCTGGGACACTTCTCCCTGGAGAGGCCAGGGGACTGACCGTGACTTGACCTGGGTACTGCACTTGCTGGACTACAGTTTTTATAGGAGAGGAGATGGCTCTGTAAGTTCGGATGGGAGAGGCCATGTCGCTAACTGACTTAACAGAAGAGGCAGGTGAACCAGGGATGATGGTCTTGATCGGGGACGCAGAGTTGATGGACCAGACAGACTTTAATGGAGAGGCAGAGGGCGTGTTGGATGACGAACTGGAGAGGGAGCCAAATCCAGACTTGGCTTGGCCAGGGACGGCGACAGGAATAGGCGACCACGCCTGATAAGATCTCGTTGAAAAGACAGGTTTGTGAGGGTAGCTAGAAGGCTGTGTTCTCGGCGAGCTTCGATCAGTCGTTTCTTCAACAATAAATTTAACCAAAACCAATAAGGAAGGTAACGTAAAAATTGAACGTAAAATAATTTCAAATAAAACATAAAAACAAGAAAAGAGAAATTTGAGTCAGTCAGAAACAGAATTAATCACAGAAGCAAGACAAAAGTTCAACACAACATAATAGTTGAAATTGGGAAATTTCTTGTCAAATGTGAAATGCAATAAAGGCCCCGATTGAAAATGTATGATGACAATCTAGAATATATGACTAATATACCTGATAAAGGATGGATTGTGTGTGTTGGAAAAAAATAAATGCTTGACATGGTTGAGGTAAAAATTAAATAAAAAGACAAACAAAAAACAATTCCATTGACTTTTGATGTGCTCAATCTATAATTGCCTCATTATAGCGGTGCCGTTTTCTGTCAATGTTTCTGTGACACGAGTTGATGCTTTCATTTGGTTAATATCCAATGCCAGAGATGACCCCACAAGTTTATATAATAATAAAAAAAAAGGTTGCTTGTTTGGTTACAACTTAAAATAAAATATGAGGTTGCACTTTACAATAAACCAGTCGCTATTGTTCAAATCATTGTTATAACTACATGATCGTTTGAACAAAAGTCAGACATGGTTGAAATAATATAACAAAAACACAGACAGCATATACTGCGTAATACAGAGTGCAGTATGAAGACTGCCGCAAAAAAAATAATGGTTACATAAAAATATATGCCAATAATTTGTTGGGTTACTCTATGGTAATTCAAAGGGATATAAAGTGCAACCTTCTTTCACAATAATATACACAGCAGCACACAATCCTAAAGCCAATAGGAGTGAATGAGAACATTTCAAAAAATATTTTTATTTAACATGGATTGAATGAACATGTTTTTTTTTTATGATAAATGAACACACAGACATTGACTCACAGTGTTTTGACATTTGTAAAAAAAACAAAACAAAACAGAACAGTTGAGACTGGGAGACTTTTTGTCAACATGAGGTGGGTAAGCAAAGCGTAACGAACAGTAACCCATGCAAATGGCTGATGAATGACCAATGATCAAAGAGTATGTGGTGTCAGATGAAGAGGGCACTAAAACCGGCTCGATTTACAAAAGTTATCTAATTTATCAAAAAATGTGAAAGTAAAAATGGACTCACTCGCTGCTGGGTCGGTCAAATAGCTGTAGCGCTTACGCAAAGCTAAGGAGGCAAAGGTATGACGTCGCTCTGGCTTTTCAGTCTGAAACAAACAAAAAAAGACAAAACAAAAGCTGCTTTAACACAAAAAATATGGTGAAATGGGGCTTTTTACGTGATCAGAGCGGCTTCTTCGAGTGGATTGTTAATTTGAAAATCTGCAGTGCACAGCCGTTGTCCTGTTTTAGTGAACCAGAACATGCTGTTAGTACTGGCACAAGGAGGCACTGCAGATGTGTTAGAATGTCTCCTCTGGAAAAGGAACGAAGTGTTTCTCTGCACCTCTACACTCAACCTGCATTTCACAAAGTCACAGCAATAAAATAACTACAGACGCTGTGTGTTTTAAATGCACGGGCTATTCCAGTCAGAGGTAAGCGAAGGCCAACTTCCAGTTTGAAGTGAATGGCTCAGCTAACCATTATATGTGGTGGAGTAGTAAAAGGCAGTTCAAATCGAAAAGATTATGTTTACATGGGACCAGTCTGGATTGTATGATTTACATTACATGACAGTCAGAAGTAGCCAATTCCAATGGAGATAATTTCGTTCCCTTTTTGTAATATTGTGGGAAACACTGTTGTGAATGTTGGCCTGATAAATGTGGATCTAGGAAGTCTGGTATTTATGGGGGTGAGCAATATCCCTCTCAGGCAATTAGCCTTATTAATTATTGAAACTCTGACTACATTCCTTTCAAAACCTCAACAATGTTGTCGTTGCACTGAGTGGTCGGAATACTGCTTTTAAAAGCTGGCAATAGACAAGAAAATATGTGATCGTCCAGCAAACTTGGGGTGGATTGACGGGAGGCTGAATTGTCCAATATATTCATTTTAGCGAGTGTGAATAAACTCTCTTATTAATGTTGTGACGTGCAGCTAAGAGTGTTAGTATTTTCTCAAACACAAGCCAGGGACAAGGTTGAGGAAGGGAAAACCTAAACACAACACACCAACGATTAAGCGTACAAATGATAAGTTACGAGTTAGGGTGTCACTTTCTGTTTACAAGAGATCCTATAGTCCCGTGTGAGACACTGCGTGTGTTAATGGGTGGCGATTTGGTGAGTTCTCTTTTAACATGTATGGAAAGGAAGATAGAGATGAAAAACAAGCCGAGGTGTGGCACAGCGATTGTTTCCACTGGACTTGGGATGGAGACAACAATAAATAAAGTCCTTGCCGATTAAAACAGTCGCCATATCCACTCATGCACTACATGGGATCGCTCTAGCAATGACGCAGCTGTATAAGAAAACAAGCAGTCAGGAGCACCTGGAGGAGCTGCTGCACAGAGAGAAAATATTTTGCAACGCGCATATTCACTCCAGCATCTGCAGTCAAGCAAACGGAAAGGACAACAGAGAACGAAGCAGTTCCATGTGATGATGAAGAATCTGTTTACCTCATCATCAGGATCAGACTCCATATCCTGTGGTATTCCAAGATGCATTGCAGGAGAGGAGAGAGATGACACAATGGAGAGCAGGGGAATTATAGTGAGCGGGGCGCGGGGGTGGGGGGAAATTAAATTCAGGGGATGAAAATGGAGCAGCAAAAACAACCAAAGGCATCAGAACGAATCTTTGAGATTAATAAAATAAATAAATAAACGGCAAAGTAACAAAAGCAAGAGCAAAAATGATTACGGTTTCTCATGATCAATAAACACCGCAAACACATCAAAGGTGTTTTTTTTCTTTCATTTTTCTTGCAAAATTCATATGTATCCACAAAGAGCCAGGCAACAAAGCATGATGTGCACGTGTGGCTGCATGTGTACGTTGTGGGGTCTTATGACTGGCACAGGCTTTAACACCAATAGACACAAGCAGCAGGCGGTCATTTATAGACTCCAGAGGCTCCTCGTGATCGTCAGGACAACACTGTCTTTCTATCTCATGTACATATGGATGATATGGCATGGCCTATAAGGTTGAACTATCCAAACACGGTCATCCTACCTTTCTGTGGGTGGGCAGTGTGATGTTCAAATTGCATATTGCAGCCTGTGGGAGGCCTTTGGATTTTGGCTCTCTCAGGAAAGAGAGGCGGCC
Source organism: Colistium nudipinnis (assembly GCA_016785305.1). Classification (NCBI taxonomy): domain Eukaryota; kingdom Metazoa; phylum Chordata; class Actinopteri; order Pleuronectiformes; family Rhombosoleidae; genus Colistium; species Colistium nudipinnis. Next base: position 1,211,735 of record JAFBJU010002782.1, on the reverse strand, counting down.
ACACGGCTCCTGGCCCATATCTCTGACCTGCAGAAGAAGATCGCACCACAAGTTGAATGGCGCAAACATAAAAAAAAAATGACATGGCAAAAATAAAAAAGTGGGGAAAAGACATTTTTCTTCTGTACTCGCAAAGTAAAAAAAAAAAAAAGAAATTCCATCTCATTGCACTTATGCTCAGAGAAACTTTCTCTTCTAGTTTTAGAGCGGGACACCGTGCCATATGAATTTCCCTGGAACAATTCTTCGGATGCGCATGTTATATTATATTTATTTAAAAAAATACGTTAGATGAAAGCGAACAATATACAGAGTGAACGCTTGCAGAGAGAGGCTGGGGTACCTTCACATTGAAGGGAAGTCTGTTTTCCTTGAAGGAGTAGAAGTTAAAAACCAACTGCTGGCCACTTTTGGCGAGAGGGGACAGGTTGCCGTAGCAATCCACATGGATGGGCTTGCCCTCAAGAACCTACAAAAGTCCATGGACATACATGTTGAGCACAATCTGCAGATTAGGCATTGTTGTAAGTGAGCACCAACATATAATCCCCACCTCAATATCCTTGCTGCGGGCCACTTCCTCAAAGTTCTCCTGCTGCTCCAGGGTCTTGTCCACCTTGTCGTCCGTCATGCAGAAGCAACGCAGCCGAGCCTCTACGGCGTCGTTCATCTTGGCGAACACCACAAACTTGGCCAGGTAGGGCACGCAGATCAGCTCCCGGTATAACTGAGACGCTAGACTCACCGTCTCAGGAATCTGGTGACAGTCTGCGAGCCAGAACCTGGAGACGAGGGGAGAATTGGAACAGATTGGAAAGTCAGCCCCGTGAATAATTTGCCCGTGACATGATGGACGATTTGCAACGACTGAAAGTTGGGAAATCTTCGCTTAACATTGAAACCATTTGGCATCAAGCTTTGCAACTGCCGTGAAGAAGGAATAATGAATCAAACAAGCTGGGTCATTTCTCCGAAGGCTGAATGACCCATGACAGCTGTGTAGCAATTACCCGAGGGTGCTCCGTTAATGGCAGGCAGCGCACTCAGCACATGATCCAAATCTGGTTAAGATTAGACTTCAGGACTTTGTGTACCGTGAGCAAGAGCTCCTCTGTCTGAGGTCCGTTGAGCAGCCTTGTTACTGGCCATGCTTTAATGTGTTGGGATATCGTACCACTTGGGTGACTGTAACCTGGACTGTATACGGGAGTCGGAGAGAACATTGCCACCTCGCATATCAGCCAGGTGCTGTGCCCGAACTCACAACGTGCCTGAGCATTGTGTACTTGCCTATGGAGGCATATATTCAGCACTCCCAACAATTCTGGCTACTCTGAATAATTAGTAGCATTAGTAGTAATCCTTTTCTCTGCATAGCTACATGCATTATATATGTTTGTGCACTGTGTGGCTATGCAAATATACGCGTGTCTTACCTGGCCGACACATTTGTGGTAAAGGAGACGCAATCGGTTACAAAGGACAGTGGTGTGGTCCCAGTGATGTCCTCCCACTGGGCAGGGGACGTCCCTCCTGTATCCAACGGAGGACCAAACATGAGCTCACTGCCTCTCCGGCGGATGACATTTCCTCATACTCGAGTAGTCTGCAGGTGTACTTGCCCGTGATGCTGCAGAGCAGACGCAGGCAGGGCGCAGCGTCGCCTCTGGGATGGCCCTCTGCGGATCGGGGTGGGACAGGGATGGTCATCGTGATCGGCTTGTGGAACTTCCTCCTCCTGGGCTCCACCGTGACGATGGGGCTGAAGGTGGCTCTGTTGCCGAGAACCGCCCTCGCCATGTCATCCGGTACAGGCTGGGCCTGAACACAAACACAGGGGGAGGATAACAGCAACGTTGTGGCTCGAATCGCGATCGCTTACATACGTTTTTTTCTCCCCCACTTCTATTGAAATAACTGATCTGGCATGTCAGGGGAAGTTGCAATTTAAACCCAAAAGACAAGTCATGAACTAGATTCATCTTGAGCCCATTAAAAGGAGTCTGGCTGTACCTGCAGGCCAACGCGGATCTTCTTGGTGAGCGCCCCCTGTGGGAATGATGCCTGGACCATGTGCACGGTGCTGCTGGACAGCAGGCCTCCGTCGGGGCCCATGTGGTTCGACTCCTGCTTTATCCGGGACACCACCGCAAAATACTGAGGGAAATCTCTGGTGACGATGCGGCAAATGCGCTTTTTCTCCAACTCAGCGGGGCTGTCCAGCTCTGTGTCAGGAAGAGGTATTTTTAGGAATTTAATGAATTGAACATTGAATGAATGCTGCCTTTTTCCTAAGCAGTCTGGACCTTTGGGTGCTTTTGAGGGATGGTAGGAGGAAACATGACATTTCAAAGGTCACCAGTAGACAAAGCCCTTGGTTATGTAGAATATTGTTTTTGGTTTTTTTCTAATTGCTTCAGTTCACCCTCACTCATTCAGTCATATTGTGCAGTGTCACAGACAAACTGTCTTTTTGGTAAAAGCTACACTGGGCCGGATAAGCGTCCCTTTACCTTCGTCCATCCCGATCAGCAGGTCAGTAAGGTCTTCCGCTCTGGCGTCAGACTGGTGCTCCTTCCACGTATCACCATTGTCACTCCTCAGTACAATCAGCTCTCTCTCTCTCCCCCGCATGGAGCCAAAGTGAGGGATCTCCACAATCACGGGACTGAGAGGGAGAAAAAAGTGGTCAGAGCGGCTGAAAAACGTCTTCCGTTAAGTGATAATTACTTCTTTGTTTGCTCCGATACATGGTGGTGAGCTTCCTGAGCATCCTACCCAAGGAACTGGGCCCCAGCCGGTCCGACCTCCACCAGTCGGCTGACGAGCCCCTCCCCCTCCACCATGGGAGGAGGGTAGGCCAGCTTGTGCCTTTTGGCCAGGCGACAGGTGATGCGCGTGGGCGCTGTGCACTTCCTGGGCGGGATGATGATGCGCATGCCATTGTGGCGGCTGCCTCTCATGGAGCCGCCGCGGGCGTCCACCATGAAGCTGACCAAGAACCTGCCAGGTGAATGAGGACAATGTTAGAGCAGGAAGGAAAAAAAAGAGAGAGAGGGAGATAGACAGAAACCAGACTACAGATACAGGTGAGGAGGACGATTCCCATGCTGTGATCGCCGTACACCCAAAGTAAGGAATAGAGCGAAACTAATAGAGAACAGTGAAAGATTGAAAGAAATATATAAAATGACGGAAAGAAGAGGAAAAATATGCTTTGAGTTCTGAAAGTTGCACATTCTCACCTTCATCTGCCTTGATTTAGAACATTTAACAGTGTCTGGAACTAAACAGGGTGCTGATGAGGGTGCAGAAAGTTTAGTTTCCAGTTCTGAGGCTGAAGGTGAGATCGTTGCCAAAGTTTCAGTTGCTCTAAAGCGGCATTCAGCGATCAAATATCAAACACCTGCACCGATGTCGTCACCGAGATAGGGGTTAAAGCGATAAAATGCAATGTGTCATATTCTTCATTTTTAGAGCTCACCCCGTAAATATTATCCCTGACACAAGTGAAGAGGGTGAAGCATAGAAAATAAATCTTATGCTTAGGGAGCGCTTGGACGGGTGAGCGGTCCTGCCTGGGGCCAAATGTGGCCCTTCATTGGCTGCGTTAGGTGTTGTGTATCTAAAATAACAGTAGTATATAGACATATATAATAGCGAGAGAGGTGTTCTTAGTGTGCACTGCGAGAAAAGAGACTGTGGGGAAAAAAGACAGGAGATGGCACATCGAAACTCCCAAACACATCGACTATACACCTGCTAACGTCTAGGCAGTGCAAATGGAACACCACACACACCGCACAGATGGGGAGGAGCACAGACAATGAGGAGTCTAATGGGAGAAGAGAGTGGCGGGACGAGAGGGGAAAGTGAGAGAACAGTCACTGCGTCATCATGGCTGAAAGCAGCGGACCCAGTCATCACCTGGAGTCATATTGAGGGAGCGGGGAGGAGAGGCTGCAAAATAAACACATGGAGACAATGCAGGAGGCAAACCCCCCAGGACCTAGATTTAGTATCAACGTTTCACAACCACCGTGGGGATCTGTGTATTCGCTAAAAAGGAGGAATCAAAATAAAGGGGGGGAACATAGAGAGACACTGAGGGCACGAGGACGATTGAAGAAAAGAATATATACGCACAACGACGGACGAACGCGAAAGATAATGGATTTCAAATTGGCTGAAGACATAACACGGGCCACCCGGCCCTTTCTATCCGAGCGTCAGAGTGCTCAAAATGGATTAAAGACAGGCCCCATTATGTGGAGCAGGTCATATATTCAAAAGCGAAGGAAATACACGGAAGCAAAATCTTATCGGGTCATACAAATCAAACAAATGAGCCACTGAGCTCCCACAGAGCCTCGCTTTGTTTCTGCGACGACAGTGAGCATGCGGGTGACTTCTAGACCGCGTCTCTACACCCATGGTAGGACGGGCCAGCGACAGGAGGACGAACTTGGTGCTTTTGCTGTGATGTAATGTGTAGAGTAGCGGCGCTGCAGAAAACCTCGCAGTGCTGCAGGGTTTGCTGAATATTGACTCTTTGGGGGGGGTGGCACACAAAAGACAACACAACATATTTGTGCCCTAAGCAAAATAAAATATGGGATTCTTTTGCCGTAGCGACACGGATGTGCACGCTGTGTATGTGTCCGTATACGCATATGGTTGGGCACGTGTGCGCATGCTGGTGAAGACGGCCCCAATGATCTTACCCGGAGTGAATGGGGCTGGACACAGTGTTGTGGCTGTGGTCCACGGTGTCTGGGGTCCAGCTGTAGCGCCGCATACACTCTGAGCTGTAGTCTCTCGTCACGGCCAGATGCTGGGAGAGGACAGGAGAGGAGGAAGAGACGGTTTAGGAGTGGGCGGACGGGCCGGCAATGGGGTGGAGGTGAAGGAAGGAGGAAGGCGAAGATGAGATGGAGGAGATGAAAAAGATCAGCAGCCGATAAATGAACTCTTCCCCCTTTCATTTTCCGTGGTCTTCCGAGTGAAAAACATTTACAGCTGCCCGATGACCCGTCTTTCAGCATGTGTCGCATGTGAGTCAAAGTGTCACCATTAACGGGATACAAAAAACAACGCAGTTAACGTGCTACTTGATGCTTGAGAAACCAGAAACTGGAATTCAGTTACAATTTATTCCGGGCTGTACTCTCCCTTCTTTTGATTGGTTGCTGGATGCTCATGTCCGTCATGAGAAACGTTGCAAAGAGCAGTTTGCATATCACAGCTCCACATGCCATATATCGAGTATCCTGCAAAAAGGATACTCTGTCAACTTTTCCATAATTCATTTAAATAAATAGAACACCTAGAGTGCAATATAACCAAATTTAGGAATGTGCAAATTTCTTTCCAATGAGACGAGATATTATTTGTAGTCAATCTTTGGTTGACTGCAACCCTAAATAAATAATCATGTACGGGAACACTGAATCATGGAAACTTATGTTGGCTCAAAGTGGCATGGGAATGAACATTCCTTGACACAGACCGGGAATAATTGGCGAGATGAGAATGGCGTGGAGCCAAAATAAACACATACATACAAAGACCGAAACTCAAATAAAATAAAGGAAAAAATATGATAAGAGTGGAACCACCGAGGGACAGTGACTGGAAAATAACTGATGAATGACTTGGAACACTTTATACCTTATTAAGAGGGTCAACCAAGTAGGAAATGTCTTTACAGACACTTTGAAGCTTAAAGGAGAAGAGAGATGTTCAGAAGTCATACACTGAAAACTAAAGGGGCCAATTTCAACCCTACAGCACGAACCCCTCGCAAGGACTAAGGCATTTAAAGCAGACGAGACCGTACCCGAAACATCGTGAGAACTATCAAATTGAACAGATTATAGAACTATAGCACAAACAAAATGATTTGACATCACGTAGAGCCTCGGGATGATATGAAACTCCTTTTCTCTTTCAACATAAAACCAAGGGAATCTGTTTGGTCAAACCAACACATGTTCATTTACAAAACATAGGAGGGGGAGAGAGAGAGCGTTGAGCTTAGTGCATATTTTGGCCATGCAGAGGGAGGGATCTTGGGTGATGCTGTAGGTTTTATTACGCTGACACTGTTCACACAGAAAGAGGTTATGGTTTCTGTTTTTGCTCCTGGCCACCAAAAGTAATAATGGACGGACAGGGTGTGCTGTGAGCCGCAACACCCTCAGCCCTCGAGAATGCACGGGATCCCCACCAGCTCTGTTGCGACCCTAAATCTCAACAAGTAAAGCATCCCTGCTTTTATTCCATCCAACAAGCTTTTTTTCTTTTCGAACTAGGTCAGAACGACGGAATCGACTCGTGATATACAGAGAAAAGGGAGAGAAATACTCAAGAAAAAGCAACGAAAACAAATAAATAAATATAAATAATAAAAATGATCAGAAGTGGACTCACCGTGTCCTTGGTGGGGGCCAGGATCTCTTCGATCATCATGCTGTCTCGTGCGTAGGAGCTCCGGTTGAGCGTGTTGGACCTATCCGAACTGAAGGAGCGGAGGCTACATGTTACCACGCAACCCAGTGCCGCGGGGGGCGACGACAAATGAAGGGCGCGGGAACACAAAATAAAACAAAAAGCAAGGAGTCCATTACTACATGCAACCTCCAGGGAAACAGGTTTCTACCTACTGGACGGAGAGGGAGTCCAAATATGTGGAAAACAGAGAGGAAACGGAAGAGCCCGGAGTTGGCGGAAGGGTGAGATGCCGCAGCAGGTTACTCAGAGATGGAAATGAGAGGGAGGTTGGTTTGTTTGCATTAAGAGAGAGAGAGAGAGAGAGAGAGAGAGAGAGACGGATGGAGGAAGAGGAGGAGTGGGTTGGAGGAAAGAAAACAGACGGCTGTCCACTGCACTGGGATGTGAAGGTGTTGCGGATGTCACTGTGTCTAAATGATGAAGTGTGACAGATGTGAGAGTTTTCAATAATCCCCTATTCAAGAAATAGGATTTTGCCTAAAGTGTCTCAAACTCCAGCTCCGTCACTGACATTGCGCTGTTCTAAGATTAGCCGCTGACCTAGACCTGTTTCGGAGGAGCCGTAACACGGAAGGGAGGCCGCTCTCTTCTATCTGTCCTGCTGCAGTCTGCTTCATGGCTGTGTGCGGTGACGTGTGTGTATTTTTTTTTATTTATTTTTTTTGCAGCCTCCCCGGCTCAATGCGGTGCCGTGGATTCCTTTTCAAGATTTGCGATGGCAATTTCAGCATCGCGGGGGAGCGAAAAAATGTTTCTGTAGGCGTGTCAACAACAAAAATGTGTTGGGTGTGTTTTTGTGTGTGTATCTGTGTGTGTGTGTGTGTGCGTGTGCGTGTGCACTGCAAACGGCTCGCAAAAGGGTACAATCCCGGCGACAGACCTCTGTACCTCATTTTGTCAGTGTGGAAGAACTGTAGATGTGCATGTACGCGTCGTGTGTCTGTGTGTCTGTGTGTATCTGTGTGTGTGTGTGTGTGAGTGCGGGGGGCTGAGCGAGGGGGAGAAAACGCAGAGCTCAGCGTGTTCGAGTGGGCACGCCATTCAGCACAGAGAGAAGCCCTTTATTCAGCACGGCCTGCCTACCCCACCATCGAAGTTACCAAGCAACTCTGTCCGGCCTGAATAGACTCGCTGGCATTACAACCTCCCCCCCACCCCCCACCCCACCCCCCCGGCTCTCGCCGGGACTGTTTGTTCTTCACAGCTTCTTCCCCTTTCTCATTCTGTCCATCCTCCTCTAACCCCACCAAACATCCGTGCCTCCCTGTTTCCTTCCTTTTTGCCCTTTTTTTCCCCCTCTCGGTTGTCCTCTCTAATGTCGATCGTCTCTTTCTGCCTATCAAGACCACTACCAGTACTCTTCTTTATAATCCAATCACCCCCACCCCCTCCCCTCCCCTCCCCTCCACTGTCCTCATCACAGAATAATGTTGTGATGACACAACTGTGCGGTTTAGCCTGAATAGACTCGCTGGCATTACACCCTCCCCCCCACCCCCCACCCCACCCCCCCGGCTCTCGCCGGGACTGTTTGTTCTTCACAGCTTCTTCCCCTTTCTCATTCTGTCCATCCTCCTCTAACCCCACCAAACATCCGTGCCTCCCTGTTTCCTTCCTTTTTGCCCTTTTTTTCCACCCTCTCGGTTGTCCTCTCTAATGTCGATCGTCTCTTTCTGCCTATCAAGACCACTACCAGTACTCTTCTTTATAATCCAATCACCCCCCCCCCCCCCCCCCCCCCCCCCCCCTGATGACACAACTGTGCGGTTTACCCCGACAATTCACTCACTTAATGCGTCTATGCATGTGTAACTTAGGGGTTTTCATTCGAAGCATGAGGGGGGGTTTACAAACTCAAAATACATCTCAGGCCACAAAGTTTCCGTCTCTGCAAACCGTGATTTAACGTCCAGCATCCTCCTCAATAATGTTGGGACATCTCCAATAACTGCACATGCAGATAGGGTGGATTAAAAGGATGGGCTATGAATGAACCAATTTTTTTTTTGAATCCCTGGAAGTTACACACTCGGTGGCACAACAAAAATATACAGCAAGTGCCATTTAATCACGAAACCACACACGAAAAGTGAAGGGATTAGTCCGCACGCAAACTCAAATGGCGGAAAAGCCGCCACAAAACACAAGTGTTGCTTTTATGTGCTCATTTTCAGCAACATTGTGCCCTTCCCACACCTGCACCCAAAATATAAATACATTATTAATGTGCAAATATGTTTTTTGGTAGATGGGTGGGAAAATAGGGTGATCAGCTAGGGTGGAGTCGATGAGCTCATGACCACAAACGCGTAACACCAGCTACACGATGATAAATCTGCGACCACAAACAGAGAAACAGCAACACTGGATGGTGCCAATGTACAATGGGTGACCCGAGGTTTGGGTTAGAGGTTTTATGGATGTACGGTTGGGGATAAACAGCAGTTGAGGGGTCACGGGGCGTGACATCATTCACAGCTCACGTTGCCTACTGCTATTACCACAACTACTACTACTACTACTACGACTACTTTCTTACCTGATTCTAGGGCTAGAAAGAGGGACAGGGCGCAGGAAAACAAGAAAAAAGAACAAAACAGGAGAGTGAAAAGCCAAGCATTTTGAAGACATTGAAGCATGATGTGCCTTTCTTTTTACCCCCCCCCCCAATATGACATTGATGTTGTGCATTTGCATGGTTGCCTGCCACAACGAGGCTTACGTTTTTTTTGTTTGTGTTTGTGGAGCGCGTTTGAGTGCAGACCATGCAATGTCGATGTCATAAACAGAAAGGTAAGGAAAAATAAAAGAACTCGCTCAGCATCATACATACATTGATCAATAACATATTCACTAATGTCCCCAGCACTACATTCACACCCCTGCAAAGAAATGCGTCATAGATTCAAAACAAACGAATAAAAAAAATATATTATTGATAAAGTAACTGGAAAGCAGCAGTATACCAGGAATGGTATGGTATCTGTAGTTGTAATTCTAAATGTCCTAAAAGAAATTATAATGCCAACTTTATCTATGGGAAATGTTTTCCTTTTAAAATAATAAACAATTCACCCAATTCCATTGGTGAGATGTATTACGATATAAGAACTCTTTCCAGTCCAACTCTGAAGAGCCTGACTTGTTTACATGGCATCTCTCCATTAATTCGGCGGTTTCCCCTTGTTGGCCGGGGCCAGCTGATGTAAGCGATTTCCTCTCACAGTTGGTGTCCTTTTTATCAATCCAACCATCACAGGGAATCCGCCATCTGTCAGTGTGACTGCACAACACTGGGACGCTGGTGTGTACAGTATTTAAACTGGAAATTGTCCATCACATACTTTGGTCACTTTATGAACCTGTAGTCAGGCCTGTGCCGAACCTCGGAGTGCAGCTGTCCACAGACAATATGGAGGTTATCAAAGTTCAAAGGTACACCCACTGTGGGCCGCTAGTTATCGTCGCACGGGTTTGAATGAGGCCACACGAAACGCTGAATCATTTTGTCAGGTGGAATCATTTCGTGGCAACTATCCAGCTGCTTTTTCTGGTAATTCTGTTTGCGTGTGTCTGCTTTTGTCTGTATGCTGAAGGGGCTGGACCACCTTTTTTTAATGCTGTCTTTCTCAGCTCAACATCTACAAAAAGAAATGGGCACACCATCTCAAAATACACTCAGTGTATCTATAAGGTGAACAGCCACAGCATCAATGACCAGATCAGCACTGCACCTGAGACCTTATTATTATTACCTGATTTTCATACCATATAAAATAAAAAAAAGTGCTTACCTGGCTGAGCGGGCTCCTATGCTGAAACCCATGTAGCCCTCCTGGGGGAGAGAGTCGTCCCCCAGCTCTTTGAGGTCCTGAGGCCGCAGGTATTTGTCCGTGTCTCCGGTCATGGCATCCTCACCTGGTGGAGGGATGAAATGGTAAGATTCCTCCTGTTGACTACAAAAAAGGCAAATCCGAGGGGAGAGGATGCGACATCTCTCAGGGCAGCAAGAAAAAAAAACAAAAAAAAACAAGCCCTCACAAGCCTTTCTTTATTTGATCAGGGTACTTAGAGGAGGCCCAGAGATAATTCATCAGCACCACTCTGACGTCCAACACAAGCTCACCGCAACTGCATTGCCCACTGCAACTTTTTTTTCTCCTTGCTCTCATCGTGTCTGGGACACAACAACCATAACAACATATCCCACAGCTCCCTGCTGTGTTGGTTGGACGGTAACAGAGAGACGTGCCCCCTCAGTCCGTGTGCCGCAGATCAACATCTCTCCCCGTAAAACCCAACGCAGTTGCCTTCACGTCACTCAGAGCCGGAGGAGAGACTCCGACACACAAAAAAAAAAATCACAGCCGCAACACAACGCGCACACAATGAGAGCCCCCTTCACCGCACCTCGGTCCGCGGACCGGTGGACGATGACACGCCGGTCAATGTAGCCGCCGGAGCGGCCGGAGCGCTTCTCCTTCTCCCTCATGTCCTGGCTCCGTGCTGCCCGCAACACTGTGCTCCTTCACCGCAGCCCCTCCTCCCTGCTCCCGCTCTGCCGCACTACATCCACACACCACCAGCAGCGGCAGCAGCAGCAGCAGCAGCCAGGAGCATCCGGTGCCACTTCCGGTGCCACATTCCAAAATAAAATCACCAGGGGACAGGGTTGTCACACCTGCGACTCTTTGTGACTGGTGGATGTGATGCGATGTGTCTTTTGAGCACTTTTATTCCCAATCAATGACACAGACACGTCTCTATGTCAATCCTCCTCTGTATGGCCGTATGTTTCCACGTCAGATAATTAATAATATATATTCACTAAAGAAGGAACTCTGCCCTGTGGCTGATTACATTTATTTTCCTGTAACGTCATGTTTTATGCTTACAGTAAAAGTGACCTCCTAACTTCCCGTTTATCTGGGTGTTTCTGTCTGACTTGACACAACTGGGAAACAATCGAAACTCTCCCTCTCTCTCACTCACTCACGCACGCACGCGCGCGCACACACACACACGAGCATGGTCTAATTTGAACCCGAAGGATCTTCACGCTCAAAAAGTGGCCGCATCGACTCACTCGATGAAAAAAATCAAAACGAAATTGGATTATAAAACGCGAGTGAAAGTGTCACCTTGGTAATCATGACACACTCTATCACGCTTTGTCGGCGAATCGTCTTTGTATTTTACCACCACAACTTTGAAAAGACCAAACTCCAAACCCCTTGAGTGAAGGGCTTACCTTTATCCTGCCCTGCCATAATCACAGCTCGCTATATTTGTCGGGATGAAAAAAAAAAAAAAAAAGTAAATCCACGGAGAGGAGAGGACTTAACCGGGCGGTCCACCCAGTGCTGGTGGAAAATGTTGCCCCGCGTTCACCCCCACGCACTCAACTCTCGCGCACAGCAAACTGCGCCTTTTGTTGCCGGTGCGCGCATCTCTGCCGCCTCCTCTGCGCCGGGAAAATACCTAATAAAACAACACGGCACAAACCAAGCGCAACAGCGAGCACGGAAACCGAGTTGCCATCTGACACCGCCGCTTAACTCTCCTGCGCGCGCTTCAAAAAAAAAAAAAGCTCATCTTATTGGATTTACTGGGAGAAAGTCCCCGTGCGTCCCTGGATCAAACTGCAGGGTCTGAACAGGCGCTCGGTCAGCTGACAGAGGCGACTCATGGGAACCTCGGTTCAGGAGGAGACCGTGACGGAGAGGAGAGGGAGTCACAGAAAAGTCCCATTTTCCTTTTCCCGTTACTTTCTCTCATAAGAAATCACTAAGAGACTCTGGCCTCGCGAACCTGAGCGAGAAGCTCCAATAATGATGGAGGAACACCCTCACAAATCATTTGGTCAAAACATGTCTCTGCCCACTTCTTCCTTCCACGTGTTGCACATACAGTGACCCAATCTTACACGAGAGTGAGGAGGTCTTGGGCAAAGAAGCTCAAGAGCTTTTGACAGTTGAATAACTCCAGAACACAGCAGCAGCGAGGATAGCGCTTTCAGGATTATGGAGATTATCTGCAATGGGGTGTCACCAAGGAGTTCGATTATTTTCTTTAGATGCTTTAATTTGCAGCTATAGGAGGTCTATAGCAAGAGTGAGATGCGCATTGCGATTGCACTGGCGACACGAACACGCGCGCAGGCGCACGGACTAAGTGACAAGTCATATACACTTCAACCTACAGTGTAATAGGATTGGCTTCCACCATATAGGCTTAAAGAGAGCTGTGGAAGCTATTTACTGTCTCGTTCGTTCTCTCTCTCACATGCACACGCACGAACACGCACGCACGCGCACACACACAATCACACGGATGAAGAAGTGCAGGCCTGAATGCAGCAGCTCCCTGAGGCCGGCCTGGCGCTGCTGATGCACAACTATGCACAGTTATGTCGATGACCATAGACACCTATTCGTATTTTTCCTTATATTCATGTACTTTTTCTCGAGTGATGTTTATTTGAAAACCCCTGTCTGGAAACGAGGACGGACTCCAACAAAGATGCACCAACGAGAATCCCCAGCATACCACTCGCATAGAAACTCAAACCCCATGATCACCTGATACATGTGTGTCTGCAAGTTGTTGAGTGTAGCTCACCTAACCCCCCCCCCCCCCCCGTGTGCCCTAAGCAACAGCCCATGACCAAGCTCATCAATTTTACAGGCCTGTCGGCTCCGCGGTTCCAAAGCACAGGACAGAGGGGTGAGATGAGGGCCTGAAACAACTCAACATGTACCGTAAGCTTGACAGAGCTGAATCTGTAGTGTTACAGCAGCAATTCTACAGCTATCTCAGACGTGTCACAATGTCACATAACTCAACGAGGTTGTACGTGCAATGAGAGAAAGATGATTTCCCTTGTATGCAGGTGTCATCATAGAATATCATCGATATTGAGAAGAGATGTTCTTATTATTTCTACTGTCTAATAGCAACTCCCTTAAAGAGATTGCAGGGTTCAAATCAGGATGATGACTCACAAAGTGTCGTTGATAAACAGCAGTATGAGACTAATGATGTGAGTGTGGTTAAAAATAACAAATGTGTTTTTTGTTTTGTTTTCCCCCCTCCGTTGCACTGAAAATAAGATCAGCAGCGTCAGTTTATGAAAAGAAACAGCCTGCACAAACAGCAGAGATTCAAAATTCAAAGCTAAAAAAGCATATTCTGATTTGGCCTGGAGACCTCACAAAGAGGATGAATAACAAAGCTGAACACTAAACGTGAGCAAAGGCTTTGATGGCGAGCACTTCAACAGAGTGAAGAAAATGGAAAATGAACAGAACGAGGAACAGCCTTATCTTTTCACACATACCTTCGTCGTCGGACAGGTCGAGGAACTCATTCATGGTCTCCGGGACATTGATTTTGTGTTTTTCCGAAGCACTCTGCGAGTGGGAAAAGAAAAGAAAAGACCGAACAATCGGTTTAATTCATCATCATCATCATCATCATATGCTCTATATCTATCATCGGGACAAATCCCTACAATTTCAAAAATGAAACAATGGAGTTACAAGGTTCGATGAACTACATCTTGTCGTTTAAAAATTGGGACAATCCGTCAATGTTTCAGAGACAGCGACACGAGGATTTACGGTCCAACTTGTGCGACCTTCACATAAATGTCGTTATTTGGCCATTAACTGAATCTAAGCTGTGGCCTCGATCACATGAAGCAAAAAACGATACTGCTTAAAGGTCACAGTATCCCACGCGTCTGAGCAGCCAAAGTCCAACAGGCGGAAGGTGCAAGTTCAACACAGGCGTAAAACGACGCTCGCAGTCAAGAATGGATCACTCACACAAAGGGGTGCGCACACAACCTTGATCTTTAAGTCACAGCCGTGTCGATGGAGACAGTTAGAACTAATACACTTTGCTGCTGATAGTGCGGTATCCTGAGTGACCTCCCTGTCCGTCTCTTCACTCACTGCCCCCCCCCCCCCAACCCCCCCCCCCCCACCCCTTTCACTCCTGTCGCCTCTTCATCAGCCCTCTCCCTGCTCTTTAATTCCCACTTCCTCACCTTTCTCCCACCCCGCCTCCTCCTCCCAGACACGTGTGTGTGTGTGTGTGTGTGTGTGTGTGTGGATCAGATCGCTGTTAGTGGCCTGAGCTATTTGAGGAGAAACCGTGAGCTCCAATCTAAGCTCTCTCTCTCTCTCTCTCTCTCGCTCTCCCGTTCTTGCTCAGGACAACCTCACACATGTGACACACCGTGACTGTTTGACTGACTTGCTGGCCACGTTTTAAATTTTTGTTCACCCAATTCATTCCAATACCGCCGCAGAATAACACTGATGTTTGTAAGTGTTTGTGGCCCATAGTGACAAAGACTTGAAAATGAAGATTTCAATATGACAATGTGTGACAACAAGAAAAAATGTCTTTGCCCATTTTCAAATGGATGCTCATGCTGTTTGTGCAAATACTATTTATACAATTCAAAACCTGCCGGGAAGTTAAAACATCAATAAAAAAAGACACACTGAAATTTAAGAAATTATGCAAACATATATGAGCTTTGTTTCTATACTAAAACATGGAAAACCATTAGTATGGCCATGTGAACTGAGGATGCTGGATTCTTTTTTATAGCGTCTTAAATTGTCTGGCACTAAACATCCTCAAAATTATGACGGAGACATTTAGTGATAAGAAAGCTAATTTCCTGAATGTCACATGCTTTGATAGTATTGCTCTGGCTCTTGGAATTTATTGGTCATAAATGTTGCCTGTAACCCTCAGCAATGACTTACCATGGCGGTCAGGTTTTCATCCGTCATGGGCCTCAGAGTGTCCACCACAGAGATGTACCCGAGACGGTGTGCGACCGACAGGGCAGTGTTCCCATTCTGAGCAGTGACAAAAGCAACAGGAAGTGATTCAACTGCACAGGAACTCCCTATGGGCATTCAGCACTCCATCAATCTTCAGCGTTGCTGGTGTGTGTGTCTGTGTGTGTGTGTTTGTGCACTGACCACGGTGAGATCGTTGGCCGAGGCCCCGTGCTGAAGCAGCAGGTTGATGACGTGGGTGTGGCCCTGCTGAGCAGCCTGGTGGAGAGGAGTGTAGCCGTTCTACGCAGGGACACAGATCACAATAAGACTCGTCGTCATCACAAGAGTCAAAATGGAAGTAACACAAGACTGCACGTGTAACTGTAAGTGCGCGTGTTTATGTGTGTGTGTGTGAGTGAGCATGCATGTGTTTACCTTGGTTTTTCCATTGATTCTGGCATGGTTCTGCAGCAGGAAGTTTGCCATCTTTGCATTGCCATAGTGACAAGCCACATGCAGCGGAGTATAACCAATCTGCATGAAGACAAACAGAGACATGAAAGGGAGAAAATAAATACGATCACGTCACAGCTTCTGACAGTGCTGGCTGTTTATTTTGTGAAGTGGATTAAAAAAAGGAAAAAAAAAAAAGAATAGTTAAGATTAGAAAGATATATTTGCCCCTACTTCCTCGCATTCTAAAAATACCTTCGGAACTGCATCATATTTCGCGTCCATGATTAATTATGTGAACAGTGCATAATGATAATGGAGGAGATCAGTAAGTGAATAACCTACTCGCTGTAAACAACTGTCCAGTCAGCACAAACACACGCACGCATGTACGCACGCACGCACACGCACGCACACACGCACGCACACACGCACGCACACACGCACACACACACGCACACACACACACACACACACAGGCACGCACACAGGCACGCACACACACACCCTAACCTTGTGTTCGCTCAACCTTCAGCTTTAACAGGTTTGGCTCGGTGAACATGAGCAGCTTTGTTATGGTGTGTGTTGGCGTGTCAGGGAATGTAATTGACAGAGCGTGACTGAATATTAGATCCTGTACGTCCTCGTGTCCACGTGTGTGTGTGTGTGTGTGTGTGTGTGCGCGTGTGTGTGGTGCATCTATAAAGACATGAACACCTGCCACTCAGGTATCAATTCTTTATTTATTTAGCAGCTGAGATTATTGCAACTGTTTGTAGGAGGGTGTGCAAGTGTATTTTTCCAAGATCACAAATATACCAGGATATGGTAACAAGGAGAAAATCAGGTCGCGCATCAAACCTCAACTAATGAAGACCATCATCATTGTTTATGTTTTTACAGTATCCGAGCGTGGGTGTGTGTGTGTCTGCGTGTGAGTATTTCTGAGAAGGCTTTACCTTTGTCGGTGGGTTGACATCAGCCCCGTGGTTGAGAAGGACTTCTGCAACATTAACCTTGTCCTCCTGAGCTGCTAAGTGAAGCGGCGTAAGTCCGCTCTACATAAGAGGAAAGGACACACACACACAAGCACGTGAGATCAACAAAACAAGACGGAAACAAAACGATAATGCCGAACGAATGCTTTGGAGAGGACACAGGTTGCGCGCGCGCGTGTGTGTGCAAAGCATGTCTGCACGCGCGTGAGAGTAGGCAGCGCGAATAAACAAACCGCACACGCGCAGCGCGGCTGTGTGACCTCACCTTATTGCACACGTTGACGTTGGCATTCTTGGCCAGCAGCAGTGACACCAGGTCCACGCTGCCCTCCTGCGCTGCCAGGTGAATGGGGCTGATGCCCTGCCGGGTCACTGCGTCGGTGTCTGCGCCATACTCCAGCAGCGTGGTCCCGATGTCCATTTGGTTCTTTTTGGCAGCAATGTGGAGCGGCGTGTAGCCATTCTGTGGCAGGCAAAAGATACGCAGGGCTTAGGGAGTTCAGCGATGACACTAGTAGTTGCACACGACAGGGAAGTATCACATAATGTGGCCGGGTCATCGTTTTCATGATATCCAGTAGTTTGGAGATGCTTTTATTGTCAAACTTTATTCAACTCTCTCGGCAGCCTAAGAGTCCCCAGAGAGGTGGGGTGATTTCGGTTTCAATGAAAGTCGGTAAAAGCGTGAGCAGAGTACAGAAAAACAAAATGTATTTTTTTAGTGCTTGCTCTCATTGTTAGCGCTGTCACCGTTTTTGTATGAAAAAAATTAAAAATCAAAAAATTCACGGGTTACTTCCAAACTATCATTCACCAATGAATGAGATGGATTGAACATGAATGAACAGATATGCTGGAGGCAACGTTCTGATCCATCACTGTTTACATGTGTGTGTGTGTGTGTGTGTGTGTGTGTGTGTGTATGTGAAAGCTTGTTTAAGACTCTCTCAGCACACACACACACACACACACACTGATTCCTTTCCAAATACACTTAAGCTACACCCAACTCAACAACTCTAGCATCCAGCCAATTGGAAAACTATTCATGAAAAGGAGAGAGAAAAAGAGGGCGGCCATGAGGAATGACTAAAAGTGTGGGAGGGGAAACTAGAGAAGTAAAGCAATAAATTTAGACAGATCCAGATGAAGGGAGCGCGAGAGAGAGAGCTAGCAGAGCCCGTGATAAAAAGGGAAGAGGACACATAAAGACGCATTTAAAGATTCAATCTCTGGACTCCTCGTCCGCCTTGAATCTCAACTAAAATCTGGCATTTCCCTTTTACCAAACCGTGTTTGTTATTTCTGCCATCCTGCTCAAACTCGCTCTGTGGTTTCGACGAACAACGAAAAAAAGTCCGGCAGGAGACGAACCCCACCGGGACCATACGTTCGGGGACAATGCAAGTTTGTCTGTGTCAGACAATTCAACAATAGCAGTAACTAAATCTCTCTTTTTTTATTTTTTTTTATTGAGAACACACAATTTATAGCTCTGAAACAGAGTGGGAGGGTGAGTCATTGATGACGTATCGCCAGTCCATTCACATGTGCAGTGTTGAGTGAGAACATTTGGAATACGGCCTCCTGAAAACCATCAAGCACAAAATGCTCCAAATCTGTCAAAAACAACACACATCGACTCACAATGTCAAAGACTGGACAGGGAATGGAGTGAGACAAAACGTTCGATTTCCATACGTCTGTTTCAGTACACGTGTGTTTATTAGGTGTTTTTGTGTGGATACCTTAGCGGCGGCGTGAGGGGAGGCTCCCTGATCCAACAGCAGCAGAGCCACTCTCTGATTATCGTAGTGAGCGGCGACATGCAGCGGAGTTAGCCCACTCTAAAGCGCCAAAACACACACGCACACACACATCCGCAAAGGCAGAGACACATCCACACAAAGGCATGCAACGCAACGGCGAGTTAGAAGAGCACAGAATGCACACGAGCGCCGACAACACACACACACACCGTAAGTAAGATGAAAGAGCCAAAAAAAACAACAACAGAGTGAAGGGCCATGAAGAGAGATGGACAGCAAACGGATGGAAGGTATTTAGTACAGAAGACAAGTTAGAGAAACAAAGTCATGCGGAAATGTAGACAACATTTTTTTAAATTATTAAAAAAGACAGGTTTCCTTCAATCCTACATTTTATCATCGAGAATATAAGCAGACAAGTTTGAAGAAAAAGACATTACGCGGCCAAAGTACTTCATGCACGCGATGCACAACCTATATCGCACTCAGCAACCAGGACTGAGTCACCAGGGTGCTCGCTGAGCCACCGGAATGTCCCAGTTTTTGAACAAAGACAAAAAAAAAAAAAAAAAAAAAAAAAAAAGTCTGCAGAATGGATCCTGATCATTTCACGAGCTGTTTCGAAATATCATGTTGTGAGGAAACTAATTACGTGCCTTGTTTTTCTTGGTAGGAAAATGACTGCCATCAAGCTACGATCAGGGGCCTGAGATTAAACTCGGTATTGCAGAGGGACTGATTTTAGCGTGACACCACCGTGCAGCGTGGAAGCTCCATTATCATACCTGACTGCCATTATGTTAAATGCTCTCAGATGCTGGCACACGCACACGCAAACACAACGAGCTACGTAAACGCGCACGCGCGCGCGTGTGTGTGTGTGTCTACGCAATTGTACACGGACGCATGTGGAGGTGGAACAAACCCATGTCATCATAATAAAAGCAAATTTGCCCAGAAGGTTTTTTTTTTTTTTTTTTTTTTAGCAACTGGACCAGCATCTGTTGGCCGCGCTGTCCCGGGATCAACCCTCCACTCCCTGCCACTCCCGCCCCCCAACCCCACGTCCAGCTGCAGCTCGGAAAATTCGGCTCAGAAAGGGTTCTGTTTACGCTCTCGTAGGCATGTTGGATAAGGGCAGGCGGCAGACAGGCTTGCTGAATGATAAATGGACACATTATCTGAATGACTTCCCGCTTTTTGCCTTTTTTTTTTTTTTTTTTTTTTTTTTTGCAGGCCACATCTCACCAGAAGCTTTGACTGAATCTGAACAAAGCTTAAGGCTTAACTCTAAATGACATGTGTAAATCCTCCCGGTTCATGTTTCATGTTACCTAAAGTGAGCTTCTACTGGTCATATAACTGTTAATAATCGTAAAGGCTTTTCTTTGAGCTTCTCTCATCACGGGATCATATAAGCGCTAAAGGATTATTAGAAAAAGGAAAGCTCTGAACCTGACACGACGCGCTGCTTGGCGCTTTCAAGGACGATGGAGACGAAAGTTTATTTTCCCGTCGCCAGGGGCAACCGTCCTCAGACAGCTCACAGTTTCCAGCGGCAACACAACTATTACAATATTCCTATGTTTGTCAAGATGGGGGTTCACGCCCTAAAAAAAAAAAAAAAGCAGGCCTTTCCACTTTTTTTTATTTTTTATAAAGACATCTCACCTTTCCAGCTGCATCAGGTTCAGCTCTCTTGTGTAAGAGGAGGCTGGCCACCTCCATCTTTCCGTACTTTGCTGCCACGTGCAGGGGACTGAACCCTTTCTGTTGACCACAAAATATCACATACATCGTCAAAAAGGAATGAAAGTGGACAGATGAAAAGAAGCTCTGTTGAATGAGGTAGGGAATTTTTTAATAATAAAAAAAAAATAAGATAAATGAGTTTGTTTTTTTATGGGTAATTTTGTTCTAAAAAAGACGTGATCATTTTTAAGGTATGCGATACTCTGGGATACAAAGAAACTCAATTCCTTCCCGATCTATAAATGGCCATTGTTTAATGTGATCATGTTGATCTTGGCCTCCATCCTGTATATTTGAAGTTATTAAAAGACATTAGGTCATACTTTCGAGAGGAATGTGGGACTCCCACAGTCCCACGTTCTCATCGCACGCGCTGAAACACTTGACCCATTTTTTGCCACTGTTAACGGTCACTCATCTTACGATAAATTGAGATAAGACAGATTGTTAGATGTCGAGGTACATTTTAAATGTTTAAATAAAATCATTTAATGCCTTTTAATATGCTTTTTTTTTTTTTTTACATAAAAATCACAAATAGGTCAGTCTGTGCTTCGCAGCATACATTTCCCTTGTCGTTATGCAGATGATGTTCCAAAAGATGTGTGAGTGAGTGAGTGAGTGAGTGAGTGAGTGAGTGAGTGATAGAGAGCAATGGCAACATAGGTTTTACCCTTCATTAATCTGCTCCACTGACAGAGGTCACCTTGAAAGACATCCCCCAGCAACATATCACGCACGTGCACAAACCAATTCTCTAAAGTCCTGCCTCCAACTGTTTTTGACCTTGATCGGTGCAATTCATCTGAATAAAAAGACACTCTCCATCCATGGTAGACATGGTGCACATATGAGAGGAAACCCTCCTGAGGTAAACGTAAGCGTTTTAATTGACTGGACCAGTACTGCTACTGACACTGACCTGAATGTGAACGCTGTGAAATTGATGTGACTCCCCTATGGGTTATGAGCCTAATAACTGACGTAGTTAGTATGAGTGAGTGGGGGGCATATATCAGGAGCACTGACTAATAAATATCATAAAACGAGCGCCACAGATACTGTCGCCGACTAGTGGAGACATATGGTACTGAAATGATTCAACATGACCTCTACTCAAAAGTTGCGTTCTCCAGGTCCATTTGACTGGAGTCTATGGTTCAAAAAGATGAATATGTACCTCTGTTATGTGGAGCACTGATATAAAGCCGTCCGGCAGACTGACCTTAGTTGCGGAGGAGAGCGACGCTCCGTTGTCCAGCAGCATGGCGGCGACGTCTTGGTGTCCTTCTCGGGCAGCCAGGTGGAGGGGGGTGTAGCCTGAGGTGGTGGCCGCGTTGGCCGAGGCCCCGCACTGCAGCAGCTGCTGGACGATCTCCACCTTGCCCAGCCGACTGGACATGTGCAGCGCTGTCTGGTCGTCCTGCAGACATGGAGAGCGTGACATTTGGTCCACCGTTTATGCCATCCATGTTCGTCTTTGTTCCTCCCGACAGTGCGATGGGTAACGAGGCTCACAGTCTCACCTTGGACTTGGTCTCCACTTTGGCCCCGTTCTTGAGCAGGTATTGGACGACGTCGGCCTGCCCTGCCCTGGCTGCCATGTGGAGGGCTGTCTCGCCACGCTGGGAAAAAAAACCACACAAAGACACTGGTTGTTCATGGGAGCTTTGACATGAACTCAAAATATGAGAATTTATAAACGATTCACTCACTACGTTGGTGGTGTTGGGTGATGCTCCGTGGTGAGTCAGTGAATGGACAATGTTCTCATGGCCCATGAAGGCTGCCACATGAATGGGCGTCAGGCCAGACTACAGCGAAACAGAAAGATCATTACCTCAAGTTAGAATCAATGTAACAACACAATACTAATATAAAACCTGAGATGTATTACATTACAATTAAAATACATATACAACCTTAATTGTATTGTGATATAAGGATTGTGGGCACAAGTCCCATTAAAAGGAAAGTCAGATTGTGTACTACATGGGACAACTCAGAATACCCAAAAATCAGCACTGACGCAAAACACTCCCGGAGCCAAGTCCTACAGAGGTAATCAAACAGAGAAGAGTAAACGGGGACCAGTCAGGTGCAGTACCTCAGTGACGGCCTGGATCGACGCTCCGTGTTTAAGCAACAGCTCCATCACTTTGACTCTGTTCTTCTTGCAGGCGATGTGAAGCGGCGTGAACCCATTCTGCACACGGAGAGAAAAGAAAAAAGAAAAAAAAAAAAACACTCAGTCCTAACAACTGGCTGGCTGGCTGACCGCTTTTATCAGGCCGTTAATTGCAAGCAAATGATCTGGCAGGAAACCAAGGAGTGGTGCAGACAATTTCAGTTGTAAACCACAAGGTGGAAATCTGGACTTAAAGAGTTGTATATCATCCTCTCTAAACCAGTCTCTGCTTCTCTTCCCTCTGGCAGCGTGGGGCCATTTTTTATCACTACTACTTACTCTGCTCCTTCATGACATCATATTAATGCGTTGTCAGCCTATTTGCTGAAATTTTCATGCCATTATATTTCCATTTAATACATCATTTTTTACTATTTTTTTGCCAAGCATAACATTTGGCTGGAGGAGCTGAAAGCTCAACGATCAAACATAAAAAAAACACCAACACCATCGACACCAACATAAAACTGTTGTTTGGTGAGTAGTGACTGATGACTTGAACGTTAGATTTCAAGATCCCTACCAGGGCCTTGGCGTTGGGGTTGGCCTTCTTGTCCACGATGAGCTTTGCCACCTTGTAGTGACCACAGTGGGCGGCCACGTGCAGCGCCGTCAGGTAGTCGTTGGTGACGTCGTCCACCGGCACGTCATGCTGGAGCAGGAGCTGGACGCAGTTCAGGTGGTCCCCCTGAGTGGCCATGTGGAGCGGCGACAGGCCGTTCTATTGGTGGAACACCCAGAGAGGGACAGAGAGAGAGAGAGAGAGAGAGAGAGAGAGAAAAGAGAGAGAGAGACAAACACACACGTAGACGTACACATAGACAGATGGACAGACACAGGAAGTTAGGGCGTGGCCGAGCGCTGCACAGACAGACTGCGAAGGAAGTTGTTGAGAAGGCCGCGGGAGCATTGTTATAACGAGGTCATTACAACAATGTCTATTTTTGTTACACTGGTCGTCCTGCGTGGTCAAACTGTAGGGCTACGCAGCGGAGACAGGCTGTTCTGGAGAGGTCGCACACACGTTATGGAGACAAGGCGACAACACTACAGCAACAACAATAGACTATATGAGATGTTAGATGGATCTGTGTGTTCAGGGAATGTGCTTTTTTGGGGAAGCAATAATAGTTTATTGAAGAGGTAGCAGTTACTAACTGTCAACTGAAATGTGATTGATTCTATTATTTTTAAAAATATAACATTATTTGTGTATCCTGAATTGATTGTCCCAGTAGCTACCTTGGTCTTGGACAGGAAAGGCGCTCCTCGGTCCAGTAGAATTTCTACCACCTGCTCATGTCCGCTCCTCGCCCCACAGTGAAGCGGCGTCAGACCATCCTGAAAACAAAAATGGAGAGCAAAGGTGTGAATAAATGATGGGTAATTTCCCTTCCCTGCCTCTTTTTTATTTTATTTTTTATTTTTGCAAAGGTTAACAAAGGCCAGGGCTAAACCAAATTACACAGGGATCCAACACATTCTTATAAATCAGATTAAAGGACTTTTCAAGGGCTAAACAGGACATTGACTGAGACATACTGTAGTACATCGCTCATTATTGTTACAGCCCTCAGAATTTTTAAAGTGAGATTATCAGAGAGGTTTGAATTTGTGAACACCTTTCTACGGGGCAGATGCGCACACTATTGTCGGTTTGAAAATATAAAAAAAAACTCAACAGAAAATTGCTATATTTGCCATTTATCTCACCTTGGTCTTTGCATCAATTTTGGACCCTCTGTCCAGCAGCAGCTTGACCATGTTGCTGTTGCCCCGTTTTGCTGACACATGAAGGGGTGTGATGTCATTCTGAGCAAAGAAGAAGAAAGTGGGTTTTTATGAGACAGCTGTCCAATCGGATTTAAGATGACATTCTTTATGTGCATTTAAAAAGTCAAAAAAAAAATCATAAATGCATTACAAATATTACAACACTTGTAACCTTCAAAATAAAATGTAATCTTTTTATTATTATTATTATTATTATTATTATTATTATTATTATTATTATTATTATATTCAATAGATTTTTTAAATCTAACTGTAATTGATTTTTTAAGTGAGATTATCAGAGAGGTTTGAATTTGTGAACACCTTTCTACGGGGCAGATGCGCACACTATTGTCGGTTTGAAAATATTGAAAAAACTCGACTGAAAATCGCTATATTTGCCATTTATCTCACCTTGGTCTTTGCATCAATTTTGGACCCTCTGTCCAGCAGCAGCTTGACCATGTTGCTGTTGCCCCGTTTTGCTGACACATGAAGGGGTGTGATGTCATTCTGAGCAAAGAAGAAGAAAGTGGGTTTTTATGAGACAGCTGTCCAATTGGATTTAAGATGACATTCTTTATGTGCATTTAAAAAGTCAAAAAAAAATCATAAATGCATTACAAATATTACAACACTTGTAACCTTCAAAATAAAATGTAACATTATTATTATTATTATTATTATTATTATTATTATTATTATTATTATTATTATTATTATTATTATTATTATATTCAATTGATTTTTTGGATCTAACTGTAAATGTGGTTTTTGAGGGAAAGTTATGGTAAAAACACAGCGACAGCATGTAGGTTAATTGTCTCAGCAGGCAGTGACACACTCGCTGTCCAAATGTAATACTGGCAATACCCCTCCACAACAGCAGAGTGCAGCGCAAACTCACCCGGGCCATGAAGTCCACCGCGGCTCCTCGGTTCAGCAGCAGCGTGGCCACGTTAATGTTGCCATAGTGCGCCGCGATGTGGAGGGGGGTGAAGCCACTCTGGGGATGGAGGAGAGCCGAACACGCAGAACACAAGCACACGAAGCCAGTTACAATCTATGGCGCACACGCGACTCACAGCGGTCAACAAAGGCCCTGTGGTTTGGCGTTCAGACACACTCCATCAGACAAGGACACATTCTACGACACACTGGTACACTGACACCTGACTTTTCTCACACGTGGCAGAAAAAGTCATTTTACTGAAGCATCCAACATGGGGCCAGTAGTATGGTGACAAATACACGGGTTTTAAATTCAGCCTGATCATCTCCTAACTCTTCATAACACAGAGACACCTATACGCAGATTAAGAAGGCCTCAGGGTGAAATACAACTCAATATACAAATTCGTATTCACAATTTTTTATATAAATATAAACATGTTGAACATGTCTGTGGCTCTCACTTAAAACATCCTGATACTGTTTGCTTCGAATGTGTCCTGCAGATGAACCTAATGTCCAGTTGTTGACATCTCGAATTAGAGCCATTTCCTGGCAAAAGCCCCGGCTTAGTGAGCAACAGCTGTCAAAGCAGTATTAGGACAGCGGAAAGGATTGGTCCAATGGGTTAGAGGAATCCTACACGAGGCCAATCTGATAAACTAAACATCTCATCGCCGTTCGCAATCGTTGAGTTTGAAGCAGGTGCCTCAGAATTGTGTCTCTGCTGATACCACAAACTATTTTATTACAAGGTTATTTTTACGCTTCACAATCAGGGCAGTACGTTTTCATTTCTATTTTCCGTCCTGCTTCTTATGCAAATTGTTTCCCACAATGCACGAGCCTCGCATCCACCAAGCCATTTTCGGATGAGTTAACGGGCCAATAAGCCAAAGCCAGAAAGGAAGCCAGCCAGAACAGACACTCCCGGAGTGTGGCCACCTGGCTTTGGTGCGGCAAAGATCTTCCTCGTTGCCACATGAGCGGCGTCAAGCTTGCGAGTTGCGCCGGTCCCATGCAAAACGCTTGAGGTGCAGGGGTTGAGCATTGGAAGCGCTGAATTCATGAGGGGCTAAACCAGTAAAACTACTCATAGCAGCTGTCTGGAGCTGGGAGGCTGGGTTCCTGTACAGCTTAATGGGGATTCGGTTGCCATGCAGGTTATGGACAAACTGCTGCTTTTCATTGAACGATAACCACTTCTCATGCCATCACTGGTTATCACGTAATCAGTTTCATGGATGGACTGTGTCGGGACACACGGGGACAACCTTTTGTCAACAGTCCCGAAGAATTTGCCCCCGAAAAATACCAGCCGAAGCTTAAGCTTTGGACACCATGAAACCATTAGAATCAAGGAAAACCTTGATACCCAAGCCTCCAGCTTCAGGATTGACTTCATCGATATAAGGGAAACATGCGCTACTCCGAATCTCTCTATGACTATAGACATTTTCACCGAATGAATGAAGCAATGAAGAGGAGACTGATTTAAAATGGATAAGGAGGGAAGTGAAACAGGGGGGGCAGCAGAAACACTACTGTAAAAAGTCAGGGGCACTGAAGTGTTTTTTTTTTGTTTTTTTTCCAGAGTTTTCATGAGCTGCAATGGAGAGATTACATAATGTACAGAGTTGAGGTGTACCTCTGTTGATCTATTCACCATCATCTACAAAGTGAGCCAAAAAGAGGAGAGAATGGGCAGTTAGTGAGCAAAAAAAAAAAAAAAACTGAGAAGGACCTCCGTTGACATGAAGCGGAGGAGCAGAGATAGAGGAGAAGGAGCACGCCTCAAAATCCGTGGCAAAAAAAAATATCCGAAAATAATAACAGTTGTCTGTAAGTTAACATTTTGGTTTAAATGATATAAATATACAATGATAAAAATTTGAGAAATATATTCTGAAACCTAACATCAATAAAGCATTGTATTGCTAATAGCATTAGCCAATACAAAATAATAAAAAAAACAATGTTGGCCTCTTTAAGAGTATTTTTTAAATAATAAAATAAAATACACTTGCACAAACACAAGTTTACTTCTGCTCCTTTCCCCTTTCTGCCAAAAAAAAAGAGCATCAAAAACAAATTTTACTGGGAAAGGAAAAAAAAAAAGAAAAAAAAGCAGAGAGAAACTAAACTGACAGAGAAAACCAAATCTATCAATAATCAAAGAAACAATCAAAACAATCAAAGTTTCAAAGACATAATAAAAAAAATTATAATAATGAACTAAATGAGGCAGAGGCGGGCTCACCTTCGACTCGACGTCTGCATTGTGGTCGTTCTGCAGGAGCAGGGCCGCGGCCTTGGTGTCATCCTTGCGGGCGGCGATGTGCAGGGCAGGCAGGCGCACCTTGCCCTTCGTATCGTTCTCCAGCAGCAGGGAGACCACCTGGTCATGGCCCTGCTGGAGGGCCACCGCCAGAGGGGTGAAGCCATCCTGCATGCCAAGGCAGAGGAGAGTCACTGATGCTGGGTACTGGAAGTCATAGGGAACGGTAGGTGTGGTGTGTGTGGATGTGGGATATGTGTGATGTGGGCAGGTCAAACGCAAGGAATGGGGGAGATGGTGCCACGATATGACATTCGGTTCAATTTTTATTATGTTATTGATTATCCAATTATTTTAAGAAAGAAACATCTTTAAAGTGGCCCTTAAGTACATAAACTGGAACTGGGGTTATTTAGAGATCCTCTTGTGATTGTCTTTCAGGAGGCATTTTTTTCCTTATATATGTGTCACTATTTTCAGATCTCATGTTTCAGTTTCCTGCATTGTCCAAAGAACAACAGAAAACCAGAAAAAACTAAACCCCGAGTTTAAACCCCGTGATTCAAACAGATGTGGAGTTACAAGCCTGTTCTCTCTATATAAGGCACTAATGTAAGTTACATAACGAAGGGATGTGGTAGACAAGGTTTCCATTTATCTCCCGCACACACAACCCCTTATGATACATAATTTAGCTGAAAGCTCCCTCTTATGTCTGTTAATGTCTGCATACGGTAAATCGGAATATGTGTATCAGCACAAATATGAATCAACTGCACATGGACTTGGATTCATATATCATGAGTTAACATGAATATTGTACGTGAAAGTTGTGTGTGTGTGTGTGTGCGCGAGCGCACGCACGAGCAGGTGGCTGACATGCAGATGTAAACGCGGCGGCCTTCACAATGGCCTGCATATTCATGTGTGCATTCCAACACGGCCCATCAGCTGTTTCTCCATATTTGCACAGGCTTGTGAGTGTATATGTGCGCCGACTGGTAATTATGTGTGAATGGGTTTCACGGGCTGAGCATCGTAAAGCGGCCTTAAAGGCGGCAGCAGCCGCGCAGGAGGTGGGCGGAGCGGACCTCGTGTGTGTGACCCGCTCAAGGTCACTCTGCCTCCACACCGCCATACACTACCAATCAGTGAAGCGCTCCCTCGTGAAAGGGAGACGAGGAGGGACGGAGGAGGGGAGGTGGAGGACAGGCCGGCAGAGGAGGAGGGTTTAAAGACAGAGAGGGGCACGAGTGTGAGACAGAAAGGAGGAGGGAAGAAGACAGGGGGAGTGAAGACAGAGGACAGAGCGATGGAGACGGTGGTTAGTTACAACGGATGGAAATAAC
Organism: Colistium nudipinnis; assembly: GCA_016785305.1. Taxonomy (NCBI): domain Eukaryota; kingdom Metazoa; phylum Chordata; class Actinopteri; order Pleuronectiformes; family Rhombosoleidae; genus Colistium; species Colistium nudipinnis. The sequence goes on along the minus strand of JAFBJU010002782.1, from coordinate 1,182,904 downwards.
ATACATCACATGGTATGACAAAACAAGAGCTGGACACAGGACATGTGAGCACGCGCACACGTTAAAAACGCACACACGTACCTCCGTGGCCATACTCTGGCTGGCGCTGTTCTCCAGGAGGAACCGCACCACCTCCAGGTGATTCTCCTGAGCGGCCATGTACAGCGGTGTGAAGCCATTCTGCCCAAAACATTGGACCAAAACACATGAATACACACATTTGTCTGATGCTTATACGATGAACGACGAAAAAAGGATCATTCTTTGTAATCTGTCCTTTGAAATTTGCTTCTGGGTCTTTTTCCTGATCAAACACTGCAGGCCCTTTTTCTCTATTTTACACTTCAACCACATCATGAATCAGTGTAAGATCATATGATATCAGGGGGACTGATAACCTCGAAAATGATATGATATAATGTATGTAAGAAAGAAAATTCTCAAAAATGAGAAAATAAGATTCAGGTAAAAGTCTGGGGGACTTGTTTTGTTATAATATCTGGAAAATAGTTTTTTTTTATTTTTATTTTTTAATCTATTCTCACCTTGATCTGATAAGAGTTAAACGTAAAATGCAAGGACGGCAGTTTCCCGTGGGAGAAGCGGAGGCCTAGTTGGCCTGACTCCAGATTCTGTCAGTGGGGTTCTTAGCACTGAGTGATTCCCTCAATGTCATTGACTTCATGATACAGTGTCATCCAAACAAATGTGTGTGAATCGCAGCAACTGCGTTCCATTTTTTTGTTCCCCCTTTTCTCCCAGGCCCCTAACTGTAGACCGACAGGAGTCGCGTTCATTTTTCGACAGTGCGCGCGGCGCGAGAGAGCGAGCGAGCGAGCGTGACCCACCTGGGATTGTGCGTTGACATTGGCGCCGTTAGTGACCAGCTCTTTGACGACTTCCGCTTGGCCAGCCAGCGAGGCGATGTGCAGAGAAGTGTTTCCTTTCTGGATTACATGGAGCAACCACAGGGACAAGTGTTAAGCCCTGCCGCACCTGTCCCGCCGCGTTGCCTTTTTGTGTGTGTGTGTGTGCATGGTCGTCAATGTAGTCTGCACATATCCATATCAGTGTGCATGTGAATCCCCTTCACGCATGGCACGCGCCCCCCCTGCGCTGCCAACAATGTGTCACCTCCGATGCCCTCCCGTCCCACACAGGAAGAGCCGTCGCCGCAAACAAGGACAGGATCGCGGGAGGCTTCCCGGTCAACCGGGCCGCGTGGTACCGGGCTCTGTTACTGGAAACAACTGCTGTGGCACAATAGCCATCATCGGTCACATGTATCGCAGGCGACAGACAGCCAAATCTGCCAAGGCAGATAAATAAAGAGACAGCCAAGACTGTTTGGTGTATAACGGGACTGAAAACAAGATACTTTGCGCTTGACTGAGCGCGTAAAAAAAACTCCTCTGGAGAATGAAAACGTTCGACAAAGTATGTCATAGGAATGATTATAACATTACAGTTTAACATGTTTGTATTCAGACACTAGTTAGTGTCAGAACAAATACAATGTCTCAGGGAAGTTGAGCGTTTGAGTTATGACCAAAAATAGGTTTTGTGTGATCTCAGTGACCTTGACCTCTGACCAACAACCGATCAGAACCCTAATCTGGGCCAACGTCCTCAATCCGAAGGAAGTCCCTTGGCGCGGCCCATGCACTGTTTGTGCGGTCCAATACATCAGCAACTCTACGGACTGAACAGCTGTTCTCACCATCTCACCGTTTCAAACCAAACAGTGAAAGGCCAAGACAACCAACATCCCTCTGAGTGTATAAACGTCTACAAAGGGCAATAGCTTTTACAGGGCCTCCAAGGGGCTAATGAACCAAGGGTTACAAGGCCCCCCCCCGCCCGTTTAAATCCCCCATGAAAAGATCAGCACAACATTAGCCACATATTAACATCAAAAAGCCACACAGTCCAAATGAGGAAGAAAAAAAAACAGTTTTAACAAAATCTCGGTATGCCCAATAGCCCCGTTCCACTGAATGCATAAAATACAAGCGATGGAGGCATTAGGGTGCCGAGAGTGGAATCCGCAAATCTCAATCTAATCCCTCAGCATCCTCAGGGTCAAAATGGAGGGACCTTAATTGGGCAGATCTTCTCCTTGATCTTGAATATTTCAATGTGTCCTGTGTTTATGTCAGCGCTAGGCGTGGGGCCTGTGGCAGATATGTTAAACCAGACTATTAAATTGGAGTGAAAACCCTCCGGGCCTGAATCTGGGTGAACGTTAATATAAACGCTTTCCATCTCATCTCCTTTTAGCATCAGAGTACGGATGCTCCCTAGGAGGAGACCCGCCCCTGATTTATTATACTATATGATTTCAGATTGTATGGTACATAAATTATCACTTTACTAATGTTACTGCTGCTACTGTATCTCCAAAAATTCCCAATTCATACGTTCTACTGTTCAAAAATGATAGTGAACTAATTTATAATATATATATATATATATATAATTTTTTTTCCTTGCCTAAATCTCTCCCTTCTTCCAGCTGTGATCCCCACAAGGCTCATTAAATATGGATCCAATATGAAACTCAAATGAGGGCGACACACTTGCGGCGCACATACTGTAACTGTTAAATCCCACACCGCAGCTTCGATTTGTGAGCGGGCTTAAAAAGGTTGTCGACCAGAACAGCGCAACAGAGTAGACTGGTGGCCTTTACCTTTGTGGCTGCATCCACGCAGGCTTCGAGCTTCAGCAGCTCAGCAACAACCTCGACGTGCCCCTCCTTGGAGGCTAGATGGAGAGCGTTCAGTCCATTCTGAAATGCAGCAAATTATACCGTGACATAATGTTTACTTGTGTTTAATGGAAGGATTAAAATCGTGAAGCATTTTCCCAAAATAATCCTGCCTGCTCAGTTCCACACCAGCCCGTCTGGCTTAAGCACTTTAAATTTAGCTGACGCAGCAATTTGGTATTTTGGATGTTTATGTGTGAAAGAAACTCATAGATCTTACCTGATTGCAAATGTTTATTTCAACCCCAGTCTTGAGGTAGTCAAGGACCTTTTCAAGGTTCCCTGCCCGGGCAGCTCGCAGGTAACTGGCATTACTGTCGGACTGCAGAGGAGGAGAGAAAGATGACGAAAGAGAGGAAGACAAAAACAAAGAGAGGGACAGAGAAAGAGCGAGAGAGAGAGAGAGAGAGAGAGAGAGAGAGAGAGGGGAGGTGAGTATGTGAAGTCTGACCTCGGACACATCTCCATCAGACTGTTACGACTACGCACACAGGTTAAAACGAAAGCACATACAAACGCCAAACGTTACTGTACCAGGTAGAACTCTGTCGTCATTTCTCAGACACCCCAAAGACATGTCAACAAAGCAAAAATCCACACACAGGGGACACAGTGTGGGTCCATCGTCCCATTCAAACCAGTCGATGAGTCCACCGACACGCAAACATCTCAAAAAAGTAAGTCCTCCATCAAATGCGCCAGACTGTTATTTCAGCTTTGTTAAATCCAAACGTCTCCGCTTCCCAAAAGGCGGCAAGCACAGCGTCCGGGTGGTCCCCAAAGCTGCTCAGATATCTCCTCTGACTCCAGCAACAAGGCGGCAGCGAGTCTGTGTGGCTACGAGAAGCGCAGCAACTTCTATACTGCTCGGCTGTCCTTTATTTCACTACAGAAACAGGGCTTTGCACACTAAAATAAAAATGATGAGGAAAGCATATTTACCCCCATAACAAATGTGGTGTGCATGTGTACAGTGTGCGGGTGTGTGTATGTGTGAGTGTGAGACGAAGAGAAAGAGAGGGGGGGGGGGGGCAAAAGATGGATGAGAGTACACAAGAAAAAAAAAAAAAGATATGGAGAAATCTAAAAAGACAAAGGAAGAGAGGGAGGTTCATGTTAGCTCCCGGGACGTTGGGTCTGACACAAAATGACACGGAGCCCACTCTGCACATTTTGTATCCCTTCTTCACAGCAGCCTTTCAGAGAGCTTTTATTTTTTTGTAAAAGTCAGCACGGGAGCTGCTGAGAGGGAGAGCAGGACGGAGAGAGAGAGAGAGAGAGAGAGAGAGAGAGAGAGAGAGAGAGAGAGAGAGAGAAGAGGGAGAGAGAGAGAGAGAGAGAGAGAGAGAGAGAGAGAGAGAGAGAGAGAGAGAGAGAGGGAGAGAGAGAGAGAGAGAGAGAGAGAGAGAGAGAGAGAGAGAGAGAGAGAGAGAGAGGGAGAGAGAGAGAGAGAGAGAGAGAGAGAGAGAGAGAGAGAGAGAGAGAGAGAGAGAGGGAGGGAGGGAGGGAGACGCTGTAATATGCTGCTTCATAATCAGAGGTTCAAAAGTCCAAATTCCCCCGAATTTAACCAAATCCCAGACCGGCTAAACTTAGCCCTGCGCCCAAAGACACTCAGGAAAAAGTCAGCACGGTGCGCTCTCTCCACCTCCCCGTCGGCCACGCTTTACCAGGAATAACTCTTGTGATCTGACCCAAAGCCAACATGCGAGCGACCGGGACATCCTGCCTGAGATTGTTCCGCCGATAGGACCTGGGAAGAAACTGAGAGGGGAAAAGTGTTTGCCCAAAACGTTCACCCGAAAAGTGGACGTTCGCTGGAAAACCGCGTCATCGGCCAATTACAAGGAGCCATTAAGCTGGAGCTCTTATCTCCGCAGCCCATCGGCCCACAAGTAGAAATGCCTTCTTCTTCCTCTTTCCATAACCCCGGCTCCCAGAGGAGCGTCAGATAGCGACATAATATCATGTTGCCGAGCTACAAAAAGTTTTACAAACAGTGTGTATATTGAAATGAACTCTATGCGTCAGCTTCTGTACTAGCTTGTGTCATATTTCTATGATTCTGGACAATCATGGAGGACAATCAGCAGAGCAGACGGAGGAAAAAAAAAGACATGATTCCAAAATACACCAGTGACCTGACGACCATCACCCCCCCCCCCCCCCCCATCCCCCCCCCCCCCCCCCATGGACAGGGACACAGAGGGAGTCAGCGGTTTCCACGACGATCAGTTCGGAGCACTTCCTCTCCCATCCAGTCCCACCATCAGCCAGCCGGCGCTCTCCACCTGTCATCGCGGCGTCCCACCTCAGACACCGCGTCTGCCCCTCAACCGCGCTCGGATCCTCTAACTGTCTGCCAGGGTAATTCTACATGTCGCATCAGCCTGACTCACGCTGACTGCTGTTTACCAGCGGTGACGTTTTGCTGGAGACCATGGGAACATTTCACACACTCCTTTGACATGCTTGCATCAACGCAAACATGTAAAAACATTCTCCTTCTCCAGATTTATTCTCATACTCAATTTATTTTTATTTTTTTTTACTTTACAAAAATGCCCGCTTCACTTCAAGTTTGATTCACTCTATAAAATAAAGATCTATCTGAAAAGGTCCAGTCCTTCTACATGAATCAATACAGCTGATGTAAAAGATTTAAAATCACTTTCACAGGGGGATGCTGGATTTTCTATTTTCATTTACTGCTGTGTGCGTCTTTGTGTGGCTGTGTGTGTGTGCGTGTGTGTCCTTTGCACACATCCATGCTCGGTACATATCCGAACAGTGGTTGAGTGTCTTACATCATCGGTGTCTGACCTCGGATCTCACCGTGCACTGTACAGCGTGTGCAACCCCACCGCTCTCAGGCTTTGTTCAAGTCTCACCAAATACCTATAACATTTGGACATGCATCACCAACAACTGATTTACAGCTTTACATATTGTATAAGTACGACACGGTCCAGAACTCTAATATCGTACAACTGGTCCGTGTGTGCAGGCAGATGTTGTAATATAAAACGGCAACAATCAAATATTAAGACGCTGACGGAAATCCCAACCCCAAAACAAAGGCTCTCAATGTATTTAATGGTACGGTAAATTGAATCAAGAGGCCTAGTTAAAATGTGCATGTACTTTCGAAGGCAAAACATTCGCAATAATCGCCTAAAAATAATTGTGCCTTTTTTGCTCCTCTTTCAACAGCTGCTGAAGCTCAGGCGCCGACAGATTGACTAGTCTTCATCCATAAGTCATTTTTTCACAGCTCTCCTTAGTTCATCCCTTGACGCCTGCCGTGAAAACCAGTGGCCAACGCGCTCAGCCCCTCCCCGTCCGAAATCAGGTCCACGACCAACACGAGGGATCTTGAAGTCTTTGTGAACGGAGCATTACGGAGGAGGGGGCCGGAGATTAGGAAGAGAAAATATCATTAAGCCTCCGCAGATCAGAGGTTTAAAGAAAACGGGGCCATTAAAGACTAGGTAAGCCTGAAGGAAAGCATTCATCTAATGTTAGATTAGGGGACAGAGGTTAAAAGAGAGATACACACGGCGAGAGAGGAGTCTGACACACACACGCGACGGGTGGAAAAGCTGTGCGTTATAATATCATTCCCAATAAATCATAGAACACATTTTGGGTCAATCGCAGTAAAAAATTACAATAAACCAACGCAGCTCTAATTTAAAAAATGCCCTAAGCGACTGGGGTCTTCAAATGCTCTTTAAAGGGAGAGAAAAAGAAAACAATGAAACCAAATAGCAAAAATATTCGGGTTTGGTTGGATCGCTGCACCGAGCCGATTATTGTTAACATTATTCGAGATGGTGGAATAGGTTTTGACACAAAGAAACACATAAAATATGAACAGTTTGTTGTCCCTTTTTGAAGTTGAAATCCCAACCTCCAAAATGTAATATCATCCTAAATGTATACATTAAAACAGCCAACTGCTGGAGTATGGCTGTATAGTACCGTGCGTAGCATTCGGGATTGAGACACAGTCATGGTCTCAATCCCGAGGCCGGGCAGGTTATTTGGGAGGTTCACTTCATTCCTTCATTTGAAGGGGATGGAGACTGATGACACGGCCGGCGCAGCAGAGCGCTTGTTTTCACTCCGCTGAACTCTGTACTTGGCACTCGTCCTCCCGACGGGAGTCGACACAGTGATAATCGAGATCGACGGAGGATATTTAGGTGTGTAAAGACCGGCTATGTCAGAGTAGGGTATCGTTAGGGTGGCGTCCCGACTGAGCAAGCCCAGCGACGACAAACAAAAACAAAAAGTGCACCGCGGCCAAGTCGGCGCCTCCACACACGCTGTCACGTGCAGGTCAAAGCACGCGGACGCCCACGCCGACACGGCGGACGCGATGATGTCATCGCTGTGGGCTCGGAGTGAACTGAACCAGGTCCCGACTCATTGTCTCGCTCTATCCCCTGCCCACCAAACGGCACAAAAACACTCCGCGAGGACAAAGGCCTCCGGCGCGGGACCTCGCTCCGGACCGAGCCACCCAGCACCTCATCTTCGAAGCCTCACTCTTCTGTCGCTCTCCTGTCCCCGCCATCACCCGGATTTCTCTCTCTTTTCTCGCCACGGCTGACTATAGCAAAGCTATCGGCGAACTAATGCCCCCATTCCGTGGTCATCCTTCTCGCGCCAGGTGGTCACCGTTGGGCCTCGGAGAGGGACGCGTGGAAAGCGCGCCCTCGGCCCCACAGTGGACGGTAATCTGTGGGAGGGGGGGTTCCGATTTTTGAGCCTGCTCGGTTTTTAAACGTGGAAAAACGTCCCAGGTTCAGGGCATCGACGATCAGCTCCGCAGCTCTCATGACTGTAAATAGCGCGTGCAGTTTTTTTTTTTTTATCCTATGCATTAACACCACTCTCACACGTCCCTCTATTGGAAAGCACCATGTGTTTCAGGCGCATGACAAAGAAGAGTGGAGGGGTTTGATGTGTGAAAGCGCCTGTCAACAGTGTCCCGCCCCCTGTCGACCCCCGAGGAAGAACGAGTGTGTGAGCAGGGAAGCGCGTGTGTGTGTGTGTGTGTGTGTGTTAATGGGAAGGTGAGGAATTGCTTTCTGGATTTCTTTTTTTTTCCCGATTTCTGGTTTCTCACGAGTGTCGATTTACTAAGAAATACTTGAAAAAAAGAAATCCACGCTTCCATCGCTAAGCAACAGCTTGCAGTTTTGAAAAAACACTTTCTTGCGGAGATGCTTTAGATGTTTACACTGACAAAAAAGACGTCTGTCTGCGTGCAGAAGCTGGAGGACATAGAAAGTATATAAAAGAAAAAATCCAAAGAGCAGCTCTATGGCACAATATAGAACATTTTATATCTTGCTTTTTATGTCTAGAGAAGTGAATACGTATGTGTATTTCCCATACTTCTAACTACTCTCTTAAAAGTAAGAAAACAAAAAACGATGGACATGAGTGCACCGAAACACTTTGGATATGCACGTGCGTGACACTGTGCACCAACCAGTCAAATACCATAAAGGGTGCCACATGTTGTTGCCGTGCGGAATCACACACTCCCCGTTTCAAGCGCTTTTCTACTGTTGTAGCAGATCCGTGGCCGTTTAAAGCTCCGACACAACCTGTCGTAACACACAGCAGCGCCGTCATAATGGCTGACACCGGGCCAGCTGCGGCTCGGCGCACCACTGAAGTCCCACCGGCCTCTCGTGCATCGCCAAATCGCACAAACACACCTCCTGTTATAAAAGACAAAGCAGCATTACTCACTTGCGTTAGGAAGACAGCACCCTCTTCCACAGCCATGTTCACTTCTTTCCCTCTTCCCTTTCTCTCCTCCGCACCAAGAGGAGTGAAACCTGAGCTCAGAGCGGCCAGCCAACCAAGCAGCCCGACACTCAAGCCGTCATCTACTCTGCTCTGTCTTTACCTCCACCTCACGGGCATCCATCCCACTCCCACTGAGGGGCAGAGCGAGGTGCCACCGGCTCAGGTGACACAGTCGGAAGAAATCCAAAATCAAAGCACCGAGACACCAAGAGATGCCAGCACCTGTGCATGCAAAAGCTTCTTCCGCCGTCCACTCCAAGCCCAGCGCCGGCTGGAGGAGTGATGGGAGGAAAGAAGTGAGTAAAGCGGGAGTGGAGAGACGGGGGGGGGGGGGGGGGGGGTGCACGGTGGTGCAGAGAGGAGGAGAGGAGAGCGGGGTCTATCTGATTCTGCAGCGGCGTGTAAACAAAGCGCCCGGGACTCTTTCAGCCTCTCACGCTGCAGAAAGGACGCGCGGCAAGCCCCCTCGGCTGGCTTCCTCCCTCGCCGTCCCTCTGCTGATGTGTCAACAGGGCTAAATCCCCCTCTGCTCCCGCGACTTACCATGGTGTCCGAGGCTTCTCCCTCCCCCTCTGCCTCCTCCTTCCTTTTCTTCTTCACCTTCATGCGCCCTGAGTGGGGGGGGGGAGGCGCCGCTGGGGTCCTGATATCCAAGGTTGTGGAGGGGAAGCACGGCGGACAGGGGCCGAACTGAAAATAGCAGCTGAGACAAATACTTTAACTGAAGTGATCCGGGTGGGATATGTCACCCTCCCCTCTTGTTCCCTCCATCCCCGTCCCTCCCACCCACTCTCCCTCTAACCCTCCTCCCACCCATTCTCTTTCTGGTTCCCTCTCTCCCTCTCTCTCTCTCTGTGTCGTCCTCAGCCGTTGCCAACACATGGCTCTTTATTGTCATCCTGCTTATCAGCTCTTTTTTTTGTGTCCCCCCCTCCCCCCCTCCCAAAGAACGGTGTGAATGTGTGTTGTGTTGAGCGAGGCTGGGTTGGAAACAACCAGGGGGACCTCAGCGCCAGCAGAGCTGATTCTATGTGTGTGTGGGTGTGTGTGTGTCTCTATCAGGGGGGGGAGTCCAACACGGCCGGAGGAGAACAACAACAACAACAACAACACCAGACACTATTTAAGGGCAAGTGGACCAGCGGGGCCCACCCCGCCATCAATGGGGATATTTTGACAGAGGATTATGGGGCTTTTCCGCTGGTATTAGGGACACCCTCTGTCCCCCCACCGCTCACCCCCTCGGCAGACACACTCCACCGCAGTCAGCTGAGCGGGACGCTCACCCCCACTGACTCCTCCCTCCCCACCAGTCCTTCCCACTGCTCTCCTGGAGATACGGGACTGATCACAATCTCTGCGAGCAGAAAGAAAAAGACTTGTCTCGATTAGAGCGTCGAACGCAGAAATAACAAGCGTTTCCCTGTGACCGACCTCATTCACAGCAAATATGCAAACAGGCCTCGGGCCTATATAACCCTCTGATTTCAGGTCATTACACCTGTGGGTGGCATGTGATGTGATTATCTTATCTCGGAGGACCACCCAACAACTTGTTAGCCGCTCCCACAGCTTTTATTTACATGTTTAGGAGGCCAAGTGAGTTCTCGGTTGATCTGATGAGAACCTGTGTCATGTTTACGGGTAGCAAATGACAGCACATTGTTTTCCAGAACTGAATAATGCATTTGGTGGGCACATTTTTGAAATTGATTTTATGTGACGCGCACCGATGTGCCTTCAAACATTCGTGGACAACAGTTCAGTTACAGTATATGATGCTGAACAAAAACATTCTGTCGAGATCAATTCATTGTTAGTTTTAGCCTTTTCACTTAATCAAAAATATTAAAAAAAAAATAATAATATTGCTTTCCTACTAAACACTACACCATTACTGTTTTAGGGTTTAGGGAAAGTTTGCCGTCAAGGCAAATTAGATATGCCTCCACCGTATTGCATTGCAGTTTTGTTGTATCAAAGGATAATTCCCACAGATATGTGGCTAAGTACCCAAGTTTGTTGCGTCGTTGGCCACAGCTGAGAAAACAAATGCTGCGGTCAGTAACTTTAAGCCTATGGAAAACCCCGGGTCGTTGGTCTCTCTTCCCATCTGCCAGCAGCATTATGATAATAAATAATAAGCACAGTTCATCAGTGTCACACCCATCTATGTTATTTATAGCCGGAATAATGCTGTTCTGGCAGTGCTGCCGGTAATGTCACACACTCTAATTAACAACTCACACAGCCACAGTCACATGCAACTCATCCACCCCTCAGCCTCAGCCTGCTTTCCCATTCTGTCACAATTCCAGAGGAATGGCGCCCACTTGCATTGTGGGTATTTTCCAGTGCTCTCGACATTTGGACGAGAGACAGAGAGACAGCCAGCGAGAGTTGGAGAAGTTCAATAAGGAGAGCGAGAAGGAGAGCCGACAGAGGGAGGGACAGATGCTCTGGACCAGAAGAGGGAGACTCGGACGTGTGATTGGTGGATCACAGGACCCCCTTCACGCTAACGATGCAGCGAGTGGCTCGGCAACCGCGGGGTTGCCATGGCTACGGGGGGATGTTGCAACACGGGAGAAAGGGAGTCAAGCCGGCTTAAGAAAAATGATCTCCTTTGACTCTGAGTTGTGCCTTATTCTTGTGTTACCGCCTGTCTACACTCACAGTTCATTATCTGGGAGAATAACATTGCAGTCAGACGCTGAATAGATATTTTTCAAGTGGTGACATTTTACATTGCATTTCTGCTTTTTAGGCATTTGCACAGAGAATTGCAATTCTAGTGTTAGCAGGAAGTCAAATTTGTGAGACGGGCGAGGGCTGACATGACGAAAATCTACCTTGCACTATCGTGCATAACATGTATATATTTTGGAATTTAACATGCAATTAACCCCCCCCCCCAAAAAAACCAGATACGTTTATATATTCAAAGGAGATGGGAAAAAAATGTCTCTCATGGCTGGATTTTCTTTCATACTTTCACAAACATAATTGGTCAGCTCAGCCATCTGAGAGGAGCAAAATATTACACCATCCTCATTCTGGAGAGTATCATCACTATCTGTAGGGAAGATATACAACACACACACACCAAAACACAATGACACACACACACACACACACACATAGATTTACTGCTCCTGCTGCACTGAGCCAGTTGAAGGGCACAGCTCCTCTATGTCACCAGGGACATGAAACCGTCGGAGGAGGGAGAGGATAAGGAAGGAGAGGAAGTGAGGGATGGTGCGAAGAAGGCAGAGAGGAAGGGTAGAATGATGAGAAAGAGGAGGACGGAGGGGAACTTAAAAGAGGAAAGTAGGTGAACCGTTCGAGTCAAGCAGTAGGTGAATAAACTCAAACGCCATTAGGAAGCAACAAAATCGTTTTTTTTTTTGTCAGATTAGATAAGATAAGTTACTATTCTATAAAATGACACGACGTAGTTCGGAATAAATTATATATGCAAGACATTCAAAGTACAAATATGATATCAGAGGCCGTTTTTGGCATTCTGCAATGACATCCAATCAAAAACATCCATTTCCAGCCTCAGGCGCATAGCTCGTCGACTGCATCACACATGCAGCCTCGCGTCTCACTGTCACTGTCTAAGACCAGGGACAATAACGCTGACCCCGATGTAAGGAGAACCTGAATGTCATATTGGATTTCTTCCAACTGACTTGTCAGCTGTACAGGTGACACCTACACACGAGTGCACCACGCTGGATCAATAGCCGTCCCGCCACAAAAGTCAACCCTAAAAAAGGCTCCAGATGATCAAAGGTGAGAAGAGGCCCATACATAAAGGAGACGGGGAGAGGGGGAAGAAAAAGGGGAGACGGATAGTGTTGAGGGGAGAGAAAGTCACAGAGAGGAGACGGTGAAGGCAAAAAGGCAACAAGGCTGTTATTTGGTGAATCATCGTCATCATCACATCAAGGCAAAGGTCTGGAGTGGATGAATTTGCTGCTTTGTCTTAAAAAAAAAAATCATTGGACAGTGGGAAAAAAGAAGAGGACACACAGACAGAGAGCTGCAAAAGAGTGACCAAAGAGAAGAGCGAGAAGGAGAGCCGACAGAGGGAGGGACAGATGCTCTGGACCAGAAGAGGGAGACTCGGACGTGTGATTGGTGGATCACAGGACCCCCTTCACGCTAACGATGCAGCGAGTGGCTCGGCAACCGCGGGGTTGCCATGGCTACGGGGGGATGTTGCAACACGGGAGAAAGGGAGTCAAGCCGGCTTAAGAAAAATGATCTCCTTTGACTCTGAGTTGTGCCTTATTCTTGTGTTACCGCCTGTCTACACTCACAGTTCATTATCTGGGAGAATAACATTGCAGTCAGACGCTGAATAGATATTTTTCAAGTGGTGACATTTTACATTGCATTTCTGCTTTTTAGGCATTTGCACAGAGAATTGCAATTCTAGTGTTAGCAGGAAGTCAAATTTGTGAGACGGGTGAGGGCTGACATGACGAAAATCTATCTTGCACTATCGTGCATAACATGTATATATTTTGGAATTTAACATGCAATTAACCCCCCCCCCCAAAAAAAAAACAGATACGTTTATATATTCAAAGGAGATGGAGAAAAGGAGAAACGACATTTCAAAGTTTAGTTCAATCCAACAAAAAGTCTGACACGTCAAACACCTGCTCCTCCTCCACCTCTCTGCTTTTCATCCTCACTTTGTCTCACTGTGACCTGCAGCGGACTCTGTTCAACAGTCAAATACTGGACTCTGGTGGACGGTCTCCTGCACGACAACCATCAGCATCGTCATCATATTATCAGCATTACATCCACATCGGGAGCAATTTGAAGTAGAAAGATCATTTTGGTTGTTACAGCCCATGACCAAACTGAAAAGGGAACACCTCATTGACTCACGCGACCCGGAGCTGGGTCTCGTGAGTCAATGAGGTGTTCCCTTTTCAGTTTGGTTCTAGTTCAAAGACAATGGTCTCTGCACAAAAAATATTTTATTTATATGTATGCTCTACCATTCACATTGATATGTTTTGTGTATCAGGCGAAACTATGCTCTACCATTCACATTTATATGTTTTGTGTATCAAGCGAAACATACTAATTACTTTGGATGGTAGAGGTTACAGGTTTGCTGACTTTGTTGGTCAGAGGAGACCTGCAATTGGTTGTGTATAATACAGCAAATCCAAATAAAGTATTTCTAGTATTTCTGTCAATAAATTAGAGCCTTTAAACGGTACCTCAAATTGACCAACTCCCATCTCTCTAGCAGCGACCCTTGACCAAAACCCTAACCCTAATTCAGGTCTCATCACCCCTATAAGTCTGGCATTAGGGTTAGGGTTTTGGTGGAGGGTCGCTGCTTGAGAGACGGGAGTTGGTCCATGAGGGTTTTCAGGGATGCCGAACGCGCTGGTCTTGGTCCCGTTCTGCTCAGACATTGGGAAATGGGTGAAACTGCAAGACACTTTTGGGCTTTTTGACCTTTGACCTACTTCAGTATGTCCGAGCGACACGGATTGCGCAGTATTCGATCCCACAGTTAACGCCAGGTTCGCAACTATGAGACACATGAAGCATAAATTTCACATGAGTTCCTAACGACAAACACTAATATCAGTTTAAATGTGTCTATAGCCTGAGTATAATAATCCATAGTTCACACAGGTGAGAAGTGAAGCCATCCCGAGTTAAGGGGTTAGAATGAAGCCCATAAACCATCTTAAAACCTGCTGTGTGTCAAAAAGGCCGTGCCCTGTTCTCATGGGCGAGTTTCCACTCTTTGCGATACATTAATGCTACATAAAAAAGGAAAATGACTAACGAGTATATGGAATAGCTGGTCTTCTGTGAAGAGCGTCTATACGAGCTGTGGGAGCTGAAAGGGAGAACGCTGAAAGTTGTGCTGTAAACGTGTGTTTGTGTGTGTGTGGCCACGTGGAAGAGCGAAAGTGACACACGTGCGTGATACGCACATTTATGATTTGTGTGAGCGTGCGGGTAACACGTGACAAAGGAAGAGGTCACTCCATCGCAAAGGCGACTGCTCACTAAGTTGATCATCTCCACATCGCAAAGCTCAAACTTTACACTGTTCCCATTCAAAACAGGACTCCTCCAATATGAAAGTGTGTTGCATCTTATTTTCTATGTTTCGCATATAAGGCCTGTCTCTCCATTTCCCTTCCCACATTTTGGAGCACGCTAAAGACTTAGCCATTGTCTTTTGTCTCTCTGTCCTCGAGTTCAACTATTCTGGTCAAAGGCCAGAAGAAAGAGCATATCTCAGAATTTCAGCTTGGCTAACGAGATCATTTGAGTCACTCAGTAAGCCAGTAAATCTAAGTAAATTGAATTTTGGTTCTGTGTGCGTGTGTGAGTGTATACAGTATATGGATCTACACAGCACACCCATCAATCAAGGTTGTGTCTCATTACACAGACACACCGTACTGTAGTTATAGTGGATTTCTGTGTGTGGCGGCGATAAATATCTCTTTGCTGAGACCCCCGCAGCAGATTGCAATGAAAAGGCCAAGTGTACACATCATCACTTTTCAATAAGCCACCACGGCAGAGATGTACGTGTAGCTCAATGCGATCAACTCCAGCCAAAGCAATTAGTGGTGAATCGTTTGGTATGGAACGACTCTGTCTAATTCTCATCATCATTTAACTTCGCTAGATTTTGGAAGTGCTAAAATGGAAAGAGAAAATACACGGCACTATAATAAAAATCGGAATTTAACAGTAGGCCATTAAATCTGTCCACTTCATTGAAGTCAATCCTTCACATTTCCCCATAGCCAAGAGCTCAAGGAGAACAACCTGGCATTTATTGGCATATGTAGACAGTGAAACCAAACAAAATCCGCTGTATATGTCATTTCTGCAGCTTAGACTAAAACATTTTGAGAGCTCATAAAAGGCTTTCCGTAAAACAGAAAGAGAGGGCTGTTAATTTGGCCTGTCGGGGCAGGGCCGGAGTAGGGCTCTAACGGTTCTTGGCTTGATCTTTGGCAGCCAGAGAGGACCAGACGAGCGCAGACCACGAGCCATCTGTCCCCCCGCTGAATACACCCACCCCCCTCCCAACACACACACACACACACACACTAGTCTATGCAAAGCACGTAAATACATACACAGACGCATGCAGGCAGACAGTCACGAGCACCTAAACGTAACACACACACACACACACACACACACACACAGATGCCTCGGTGAAATGAGAGGACAATATTCTAATCTCCCACGATCAGCCTCAGACACGAGGCCAAATGCTCCATCCACACACGGAGCAGGTCTGACGGGGAAGGGGAGGGCATTTCAATGTATCCAGCGTCCCAACATCTTGGCCAATAAACCTGCTGATCTGACATTACCGCTTCTAAAACCTCCGTATTATTCCTCACAAACACAGAGGTTATTACACGTACATTACAGGCTCCCACACTGGAGTAACGGTCTCTCAGAACCTGGCATTTCTGCTTGGCAAACCGAAACAGCCCTCCAGGCGACACAAAGTAATGGGCTGCTGAAAGGGGAGGCCCAAATCCATAATAGCGGCAGTCCACAAGGCATGGCAACGAGACAGGCAATAAGAGTGAGGGGACTGAAGAAATTCACCTGAGTTTCTGTGACACTACGAAATCACTCATATCCAAAAAAAAACTCAAACCGCAACGACTGATTTATCAGCGAAAACATTTAATTTCCCATCCTTTTTTCTTTTAAAGCCTGATTCCATTATTTCATATATATATATATATTTTTTTTTGAGCTGGGTCAGGGGCTGTTGGGAATGGCAACAGAAACCCTGCTTCATCAGTCCCTTCACAGACGTTACGACGTGTTGACTGAAAGTCATCAGACCCTGAGGTCATCTGACTTTAAGGGGCCAACCAGGTCAAGTGTGGCCTGAAGAGGGATCTCCGTATAATGAAGGGACCAGACCGGTGGAGCGCTCATTCCCTTTCGTTTGTTGAGCAACTTATGTCGATGAATCGCGCCAGCAGATGTCGGCGCAATAATCTTAGGCGCTAAGCTTGAGGTGGGAGGGCTCTGAAAGTTGTATCGGGTTCGGAAATAAAAACGTAATCAAATAAAAAGGCACATCTCTCTCGCGAGCAGCGCCTCTCCATCAGCTGTGCTGTGTTTAGCAGAGGACATGGGACACGGAAATCGATGGAGGGAGGGGTAGAGGATGATCCACAAGGTCTCTCTCTGTCTTCTCCTCCCCGGGCCGCTTTTTCGGTTGGCTATTTTCTCCCTGCAATATCAATCTGATCCACAGCGATGTCAGCTTTACAGCGGCTGGCTCAAAATGCACACCAGATCTTGCAAAGCCTAGCTGTTTTTCCTAAGAGCCTCGTGTGAGTCAGAATCTCGGCGCAAGATTCTCGTTTGTTCAGTCCACAAAAAAAAACAAAAGCATAACACATTGGTGTGTTTTTGAGGTGCAAAACTTTTTTCATGGCCGCCAGCAGGGACCCAGTGCTCAGCGATTCCTGTTGTGCGTCACGTCAACAAAAAGGGAACCATTTTTGCGAGAACTGGATGATGAACTGCGCTTTGTCAACTCCCAGTGTACCTGTCAGAGGGGGTAAAAGGCCAGAGAGAGGAAATGACTGCTGGCAGTTGGGACTCAGCCGACTGTCCTGCATGGCAGACATTTTTTTATTTATTTTTTATTTTTTTAAATCACGGGTGGCAGCACTTTTATTTTAGAACAGCTGTAGCACTAAAACCTGGGAGTGACATGCTCGTGAAACTCCCCCACCCTCCAACGTATGAGGGCATGCTGGATGACCCCCTGTGACCCCCCCCCCACCTCCCCACCTCGCCCCTGTCTGTCCATCCATCACACACAGTCGGAGCTGACTGCTCATCCGGGCTTCAGCCACACACACTCACACAACAACACGTATGCACACTGTTGGCAGTCCCCAACACCTATTCCGTGCAGTGCAATACACAGTGGGGTAAGCAGTGTAGGTGCACACACACACACACACACACTCCTTTTGACCACCGTGGTGCGGATGCATGCTCGAGCAGCTCGCGTCAAGGTCACAGCTGAGCAGAGAAACTAATGACCTGTAATGAGACACAACCTTGACTGATGGGCACAGTCAGTAAACGGGGCTGTTGCAGCCCACAGAGGAGCACACGCGCACACACACCGTCTCCCTCAGACACGCAAGCACCGGCCCGCAGACGCAAACAGACACACGGATTTTGCTCCGCTTTCAGCAGAAAACGCAACGATGATGCTGACCGGCACTCTTTTTTGGTCTGCCATACTCAATTTGACCTCATCTTTTACGACACTCTCACCTCAGCATTGTCTATTGCACTAAACTCCTGCGCACACGTCCCGAAAAAAAACCTCTTCAATCCACAAAACGCAAATGTTAAGTGAACTTGAGGCTTTTTCTGCTCATCCAAGTTATACAAGTCATTTCAGTAGGTGAGCTGTTTGGAAGATGAATCCTCCATCTTTACGTGCGTATTTCCAGAATGGAAAACATACATTTTAAAAGCAGGGACAGAAAACAAGAGGTTATCTTCACCGGATTAAGGGTCACATGTGTTTCCATAAGGTCACTTGGCATCAGCGACAACTCAGAGGATCCAGTCACAGCAGCCTCCGCCCCCGCACTCAGCTCACCTTGACGTGTCTCTGTATGTGTGTAACATTAACGTGTTCGCTACACACACAGACACACACATGCAGAAAGGTAGTGCTTTAAAGGCTCAAACACACCCACCCATTAATCGTATTAAATTGTTCAGAATGTAAATTCTGAACAATTCATGAGCCTTTGCAGACATTTGATTCACTTAACCTCCACCAAATACTGAATAACCAATCACCAAGTTATTTTTTAACCATTTTTATACTTTCCATGATGTATGGCATGTTTGCAACGGCTGCAGCAGCCATTTGGCAGACAGGATGGAAGGTTCCAGAAAAAGTAAAAAGTGCACCATGGGTGTCAAGATGGCTGACACCCAGCTGACAGCATCACACACACACACACACACACACACTGCACACCATGACAGCAGCCTAGTCAGCAGCAACACTAACAACAATCTGACTCATGTTGTTGCGTCTCTGTGCATTCAAGCTGACACATAGCACAGTGTGCAATTAGACAGACCTCCAGTGATTTTACTTTTTGCTACAGCAAAAGAATAAACAGTTTAAAAAGTACAAAAAGATCATTTACAAAAAGGGACAATAAAGTTGAGCCGAACTCAGATCTTTAATTGACCAACAAATGATTTTAAACTGGTGTCCAAACCCTTTTTTTATTTATTTTTTCTTCTCTAAAATAGAGACAGAGTGACAACAAACAGACTGTGAGCGTAGAGTTGTGGCTCCTGGTATTAATACTCACTTCCCCTCCAGGTAGAGAATGGCTGGGTGGGATCACACTAGCTCCGTAGATCTACGATGACATATCCGAGTCGAGCTGCTTTCAAAACAACAAGCAGAAGAGCCTCCAAAAATATCCAGTGTGAGATTGTCAACCCAGGGATACACACATCACGTCATCGGGGGAGCGGGCTCGGAGTTGCTGTAGGGCTGTGCTATTTTCAACGCGATGGGTGTTTGCGAAAGTGGCCTCGACCAAACACGGGAGTGAGAAGCTCCACAAGAGGCAGAACATCGAGAGGCGCGGGGAAATGAGAGACAAACCCTAACCAAGCAATTGGTGCGGCAAGAACCAGTGAATCATTTGTATAAAAATGACGGATAATAGATTAAGAGATTCATCTACTAAACAGCATCTATGGAAAAGAAACTTTTCCAAGGACCAATCTCTATCTAGAAATGGTTTCATCTCATCTCGCACAGTGGCACTTTTTTTTTTTTTCTTATCTCCTCCTCGTCTCCTCTCCTCCCCTCCCCTCTCGCCCTTGCTGTACAGTGTCAGTGATGGATTCCTGGCAGGAGCAGTGGGCTCAGAGGGCACCTGGAGCAGAGCAGAGTACAGCATCAATCCTGAATTCCTGTTCTGCCCTGGTGGGGGGGTCAGCTCATATCCCAACATGTACCGAGAATTCCCCTCGTAGCACCGATCCTTGATGCTGATGAAATGTTTCATAAAATGCGTTCACCTTGAAAACCTAAAGGTTCAAGGTTCGCTCGAAAACAGGGATGTGCGAGCCTGGTTTAATTCCAGGTGACCATACAAGGAAACAGCCGAAAATAAACCACCCGTATAGTATTTGATAGCTCCCGTTGTAATATAACATCCCATGTAACGTAAACCCAAACCAATTTGTACTATTGTGACATACCTTTTTATAATGACACATCCGTGTCAACAACGTGTCCTGTATTGGACAAAAATCCAAAGTCTCATAAATCGTGTTTACAGTGTATTCACCACTAACGAAATGAATAACATAATACACTCAGTCAAACCTGGGGCAGGGTTCCTTCCTGCCCTCTAAGAGCACGTCCACTGGCCGCGTGTTATTCTCTGGCGCTTCAGTCACGTTTCAGTGGGCATGAGTCTCCATGTGGACGATAAAATACACTTCCATCTCACAATATGCTGCGAGGGGTTCAGTGACAGAGGAGCGCAAACATGTTTGGCAAAGCGGCTGGTGAATAATTCAGCATTGAACCTTGAGTAGACAGAATGCCTGTCTGCTATTCGGGCTGTTCTCACAACTGTTACTGAAAACACAAGAAATGCAGCCAAATACTTCACTGGTGTGTGTGTGTGTGTGTGTGTGTGCGTGCGGGCGGGCGGGTGCGAGTGTGTGATTCAGTTTGTAACGTCCTACAGTCTAAAGGTCTATTTATCCACTGATCTGACACATAACCAGCTGAGCAGGAGAATACCAATTCCACCTCGGAGCTACAATCAACCTTTCCCCATCAGCCCCGACATTATGCTGGATTACAGTGAACTGGCACCGGCTCGCCTTAAAGTTGTATCATACCAGGCGGCAGATGACAAAACACATCCTTTCACTTCTCCTTTTACCTCCCGCTATACTACACAGTACACACAAGGCCGCGCGCGCACACACACACTGTGAAAATACTGAATTTCCACGCCTTGATTCCATGCAGTAAGGAGTGCGACCTTTTCACACGGAGTTACCTCCTCGATGGTGCGCTGGACTCTCTCGCCTCGGGGCCGAAAGCAGAAAACACACTTTATGTACACTCTATAATGTGCGCGACAAGCATGGTTTTAAGAGGCGGTGTTGTAGCGGAGTCGATAAGCCGGACATTACACGAGGGTTTATTGTGCTTTCGAGGGGTAAGGGTACATGATTCAGAAAATAAGAAACGCAGCGCACCAGAACCATAACGGCTGTATCATTTACAGTTTGAGTTTTTTTAAAATAAAAAAAATAAAAAAAAGGACTGAGGCAGGGTTGGAAGGTCGTGGGAGGGATGGACGTGCAAAAAGCTGAAACGATTGCCCCAACACAATTAGCATGTGTGTGTGTTTGGTGGTTGGGGTGATGGGATAGAGAGGGGGGTAGGGTGAATATGTTTTTCGTCTAATCATGAATCTAGGCTTTATTTTTTTCTTCTTCTCCCAAAGGGACCCTGAATAACAACCCCCGCCGCTGCCCCCCTCCCTACACACACACACACACACGCACAGCCCTGCTTTCCCTCTCCTCCTCCCTCTCTCCGTTCTTTTTCTCCTCCTCCCCCCACGCAAGAGAGCCAACTACGGAGAGGCGCGATCCCCATCGATCTGTCCCAGCACAGATCTGTCCTGAGCCTCTGCCTGCATGGCCGGGGTGCCACAGGGCCCGGGCCGCGGTACACAAGCAGCACGCGGGTGATAAACCCAGAGCCGCTAACGGAGGCCGTAAACATTCAATCTGAATCGTGACATTAAAAGAAATGAAACACATTTTACCGTCTAGACATTTTCTTTTACATGCCGGCTGTCTCTTTCGCCTTCAGAGCTGCTCGAGGACCTTGAGGCGTCTTAATAATGGAGCCTGACGACAAAAAGTGACGATCACATGATTCTAGTTATCACTGCACATGCATGGCAGGTGGTTAAGTGGAGGACAGAGAGACGGCGTGGCGGTGGAGGTGCAGGCGAGCAAAAGAAAGTAATTATCAAGCCGTACAAGCGTGAGTCCCAAGGGTCAACGGAGTGCGGGTGTTTGTGCCTGTGTGCATTTGTGCGTGTGTGTGTGTGAGAAAGAAAGAGAGACGGCACCATTCACCATAGGATAAGCTTTATCTATGAGTGCATGAAGAGCACCTGCCACATATGCATAAATGTTCAGACACACACGCACACAGACAGAGACACACACACACACACAGCCACACACACACACACACACACACACACACACGCAAACGCCTGTGACAAACCATTTGGCGCATTTAGGAGCCTGATGGAAGAGGCCTGGCACTGATGCACAGTAGGGGATTAATAAGTGCGAGGTTGTAAGAGAGTGGGGGCATTGTTTCCCTCTGCACGCCCTCTCTTCTCTCTCACACCCCCCCCCCCCCCCCCCCCCCCCCCCCCCCCCCCACACACACACACACACGGGCACAGGCACACAAACACACACTGCTGCTTATGTCAGTCGTGTTAACGATCTGACAGACTTGCACTATGCATCAGACGAGAAAGGGCGCATAGCTTTCAAACCACAATTAAAGGAACAACATTAAATGAACAGAATGTGAAAGAGAGGAGAAACTAATCATCCACTGACGGATTGTGTGTGTGTGTGTACGTGTCTGAGTGGATAGTAGACGTGTTCCTCCGCTGCCTTTCACACACCAGCTGGAGCTTTGTCCGCCGTCCACTTTTCTATTCTCGTCTCTCTCTCTCACGTCTCTCGTTTCCTGTTTGCAGTGTTTCAGATTCCCGTCCTCTCCACACCTGCCCCCC